>PVKP010011052.1:0-62658 GCA_004027715.1 Plecturocebus donacophilus
GGTATGGGATGGAGTGGGCATGGGACGGGGATGGATATGGGACGGGGGTGGGTACGGGATGGGGGTGGGCATGGGATTGGGTGGGTACAGGATGGAGGGATGCTCTTCCTCCCCCTTCTTCTCTCAGACCTCCTCCTCCCCTCACTGCTCCCCACAGCAGACGCCCACATCCCATTCTCCTTTCCCTCCCCTGTGCCTTCTCTAACTCTCGTCCTCTTCAGAGCCCTCCTTCCCCTCGGCACCCCCTTCTCTCCTTTCCAGCACCCTCTTTTCTCCACCGCTCTTGCCCTGACTTTTTCCACATGAACTTCTTTTCTAGGTTCAGAGCCAGAATACTTAGGATTTGGCTCCAAAAAGTTTAAAGTCTATGAACATTTTCAGAAATATATAGGAATCGAGTTCTGTGAAGTTAGACTACATTTAGGCTGCATGTTTTTCTGTCCAATTTCCAGAAGTAACACTTCTTAGCTTATGGATGTTTTGCCAAGGCGAACTCTCAAATCACTCTGGCACGGAGGAGACCCTCTGGTGTGACATCAGCCAGACGGAATGTTTTATTCTTTGACTCAGTCCCCACAACAATGCTTGGCAGAGCGCCCGGCCCACCGACTCTGCCACTCGCTGGCGCGTGAGTTCGCACATGTCCCTCAGCGTCCCTCGGCCTCTGTTCTTTAGGGCCCCTCACAGATGAATGCACACGAAGGGCCCCCCAGGCTACACGTGTGACAGCCGAGTCACAGATGCACGTCTCATTCCACTTCCCCTTTTACCTGAGCCAAGTGCCCTGATGCTGGCCAGAGACCTCTGCAACCTCGGAGAGGTCCATCAGGTTTACAAATGCTCTGGGGACCTAGGAGGACACAGAGAGGAAGGTGAGCATCTGCCAAGTCGCCCCAGCTGCCAGGCTCTGTGGAACCCCTGCTTGGGCCCCGTTTGGGGCGTGGTTGAGTGTGATGGGCCTCCCTTTGGTTAACTGGGCATGATCCTTTGGGAGATGTTTGGTGGGGGTCGGTCCGCACTGCCAGCCCTGCATCTGGGCCATCCAGAAACGGGACTCTATCCATCACGGTGGGCGGGCACCTCCCGCCAGTGTCCACAGGGGAGTGAGACCACTGGGGCTATGCGCCTGCAGGCTCGTCCAGCAGAAAGCTGCCCCCACCCCCCGGGGGAGCAAAGCGAGAGGCTGAGCCGTGGCAACCCCCGCCCCCCGTTCTCAGACTCTGCAGCAGCATCACAGTCGCCGAGCAGAAAGGTCCTCAGGGCCCCTCCATCCCATCCTTGCCCCTGACTCGGGTAGGGAGTGGCCTTGGGTAAGAGCAGGGCCACCGAGGACTCAAGGAACAGCTGAGTTTCTCCCTGAAGCTTCCTTTGCGGGAGTGGAGTGCGCTCCCCTGACCATGTTCTCATTTGAAAGGATGGGAAGATGGGGTCCTCTAAAGCTTCCCCTTTCCTGAGGGTCCCAGTCTCCCTCCCGGGGTCCATTTCCCCACCCTGGTGGAGGCCATATGAGGGTAAACGGGCCCCACCACCCTCTGGGAAGCCCTGAACCGGCGACTCACCTCCTGCTGCAGGTAATCCAGCACCCCTTTCAGCTCGTCCAGGCCACCCGCTGCGAGCCCGTTCTGTGAGAGGAGAACCTAATGAGTGAGGGTGTCAGCAGGAGGACCACGAGGTGAGGACGCCCAGACTCATGACAGGCCTGTCCCCAGCAGGCCAGACCACGGGCAAAGGCTCCATCTAGACCTGGCATTCCACAAAGGAGAGAGTTCCTGGAGCTTCCTAGTTTTGTCTTTGTTTTATTCATCTGTTTTCTCCTCAACCCGTCATCCACCACGGAGGAACCAAATTCCCCCCAAGTGACAAGTTCCATCGGGAAAGGGCAAACTCAAGGTCAGAGCAAGGTCAGAAATACCTGGTACAATTCTGAAGCTCACACTGAAGGACCGGAGACTCACTCCCAAAGACTGAGGAATCACTTTTTTCCAAAGAAAATCAGGTCCAACAGGGAAATACAATTAACCCCAGTTGGGTTTAAGACCCCAGGTGGGCCTCAGAACCTTCACATGATCCTATTTTATCAGCCTTCCTCCTGCCGTATTTGCCCTAAGAAAAGGGCTGCTAGAAAGAGTATGAGTGGGCCCCGCCACCTGAGGATTTAAAAACCGCTCCCACCCACCCAATATACACACCACTCCCCTGCCTGCAGGTAATGAAAATCAACAAATGAAGGACCTCAGAAGTGAACCCTGCTTTACCGTTTTTTTCTTTTTCTCTTTTTTTTTGAGATAGAGTCTCGCTCTGTGAGCGGAGCTGGAGTGCAATGGGGCAATCTCGGCTCACTGCAACCTCTGCCTCCCGGGTTCAAGGGATTCTCCTGCCTCAGCCTCTCAAGTAGCTGGGACTACAGGCACCCAGCACTATGCCCGGCTAATTTTTGTATTTTTAGTAGATATGAGGTTTCACCACATTGGTTAGGCTGGTCTCGAACTCCTGACCTTAACTGACCCACCTACCTTGGCTTCCCAAAGAGCTGGGATTATAGGACTGGGCGCGGTGACTCACACCTGCTTTATTTTTTCAATGTGAAAAATAAATTAATAAAAATTACAAGACAAACTCCTAAGCTGCCTGCAGACTGGCTGTCCCCTAAGGCAACCTGGCTCAGACAGGAAGACAAGGAAGGCCAAGGAGCTGTGCTGTTGCCCAGAGGGGACACAGGCAGTCACTCTGGAGACAACTGTCAATCACCCAGGCTGGCACCACACAGGAGGAAATGCAGTGTCCCTGTCTCTCTGCCCCTTCACCGGCTGTCCCTGCTTTGGTGTGAGGCTGGCCTCTGAGAGGCTGGTGCAGCCAGCTCTGTTACCATAAAGCCTTCTGTCTAGTTTTCTCCTAAGTAAGCCGCTCCCTGACCATGACATCAAACATCGCCCTCTCTTTCCTGAAGAGCCCGGGGGAACTCTGTCTAGAAGCATCCTCACTGACCATTTGTTCCACATCCATTGTCCCTGTAGAGGTGGGGGACCCTGCGCGGCTCTCCTGGTCAAGCTCACAGCTGTAGAGGGAATCCGGGCCCACCCAGTCATTCCCAGCACTGCAAGGTTGTCACTCAGGACACCAACTGTCCCCATTTCTTAGTAGAAGACATTATACTCCTATAAGATGTCCCTCCTTTATAACGTCACACATAGTAAACTCCTGGAACTCAAAGTCAGGAAAAAGCTGATTTCTTCAAATGAACTTTTACATTTCCATTTGTATCATTTGCCCCCTGCTTTGGAAGAATGTCTCTTGTCAAATATGTGCCTGAGACCTGACTTAACTCTAATAAATTATTTTCTTGGGACTTATTCCAAGGAATGGGATTATTCAGTCAAAAATTAGAAACACATTTAGGTTTCTTGAATCACACTGCCACTGTACCCTCCAAAAGGCTGCCACCTCACCTGTCGCTAAAGACATTGGCAATGAATAAATGTGTCTGTTTTCTTGTCATCAGCTTTGCTTTTTTTGAATTTTTTCTTCTGATTTTAAAAATCTTACTCATTAATAAAACTAAAGGCTTTAACTAGAGAACAGTAAGCAAATGTCCAAACCCAAAAAGTATCCTCAGGCCACTGCTGTGAGCCAGGTTCTCATTTACCTCCAAAGCATCTGCCTTCAGAGCCCCTGTAACACCTAATGGATAGTTCCTGACTTGACTCTCTCTGACTTTGGTCTTAAGAAACTCCTAAAGAACAACTGTGGACACAGGCCCCTGTTTATTTGCTATTAAAGGAGCCCAAAGGTCTCCACAGGGGAAGAGACTTCCAGGTCCTAAGGTGGGGGCAGCACAGTAGCTCAGTATTCCTTCTTAATGGTAAAACATGTTTTTCTCGTGTGCACTTTTCTTTTTCTGCCTCCCAGGTTCAAGTGATTCTCCTGTCTCTGCCTCCCGAGTAGCTGGGATTACAGGTGCCCGCCACCACGCCTGGCTAATTTTTGTATTTTTAGTAGAGACGGGGTTTCACCATGTTGGCCAGGCTGGTCTTGAACTCCTGACCTCAAATGATCTGACCACCTCAGCCTCCCTAAGAGCTGGGATTACAGGTGTGAGCCACCATGCCCGGCCTCTCATGTGAACTTTTGGGAAACCGTTGACACCTGCTCTGTGAGGTCAGGTGGCAGCTGCTGGCCACCTTCTCAGCATTTGCCTGTGGAGGGATCTCCAGTGGCCCCTGGGTTTCTACAGAGCACTTGTGCGTGTGCGTGTGTGTGTGTGTGTGTGTGTGTGTGTGTGTGTGTGTTTAAAGATAAAGTCTTACTCTGTTGCCCAGGCTGGAGTGCAGTGGCATGATCTTGGCTCACTGCAGCCTCCACTTCCTGGGTTCAAGTGATTCTCCTGCCTCAGCCTCCTGAGCAGCTGGGACTACAGGCGTGCACCACCATGCCCAGCTAATTTTTGTATTATTGATAGAGATGGGGTTTCACCATGCTGGCCAGGCTGGTCTTGAACTCCTGACCTCAAGTGATCCACATGCCTCGGCCTCCCAAGGTTCTGAGATTACAGGTGTGAGCCATTACGCCTGGCCATCTGCAGAGCACATTTTGACAACCACTACGGGAGAGCTTATGCCTAAGATGTGCTTTGAGAAAAATAAAACTGCCACGTAAGACCTTCTCAAACGAGGATGCTGAGCTTCGCCACAGGATTAGCGTAGACAGAGAGGTGTGACCAGAGGTACCACTAGGAGGCGAGTGGGGGTCTGGGCTGCGAGGAAGGCAGTGCCGGGAGGCCAGAAGAGCCAGGTCCAGGAGGAGGGATTTATTCCAGGCTCCAAAGCCTTGGTGGTTTTTGTGCAACAGGAAAAATCAAGATACAAGAAGAAATGGAATAAAGAGGGAATTTGAGCAGTTGCTAGCAGGTGTTGCTATAATTAGCTAAATTTATGGACCTCAAGTTATTGGTTTACAGCTGTTTAAAAACGAGGAGTGAGCATGATTCTGTCATATGTTTGTAACCAATTAAAAGTGTAGGCTTCTAAGTGTGAATAAACTCAATTCATATGTAATCAACATGACTAGATCTTGAGTGAATTTCTCATGTGGACAAAAATCATTGAGTCTGAGTACAAGTGTTGGAAATATTGTAGAGAACGGGTGCTCACTGCCACTGGTGGAAATATGAGCGGTCAGCCACTTTGGAGGGCAATTAGGCCTATTAAAACCCAATGTGTGCACACCTAATAAGAATCTACTCTGGGCACTTTTCTTGAGACTGCTTTTATCTTGACCCACAGTATGAGATGTGTTTCACACCTCAATCCAAGTATCCATATAGAAAGAAGTACCTAATGTAGATGACGGGGTGATGGATGCAGCAAACCACCATGGCACATGTATACCTATGTAACAAACCTGCACGTTCTACACATGTACCCCAGAACTTAAAGCATAATAATAATATTAATGAAAAGAAGTCTTTAAACCAGAAAAAAAAAATGCAGAATCTCATGAACCAACACTTCCCTTACTACATGCAATGAACTCAAAGATTTCAGAGTTCATTCTATTTTTCTTTTTTACAATTTTAGTTGCAATCCTTTAAACTGATTTTTGACTCACTAATGTACTTCAGTCCACAATTTGAAAATCACTGTATCTAGAAAAACTCTTCCACATATTCAAGTAAATGAGCAAGACTCTGTTTATTGTAGTATTGTTTATAATAGTGAAAAACTAAAAACACCTAAATGGTCATCAGTATAGGAAAATGGTGAAATAAAATGTAGTAAATTCACACAACAAAATACTCATGTAAGAGAAACTCATTCTATATGTATCAACACGACTAGATTTCAACAATACTTGGTTTGTGAAAAAAAATTGTTCAATAGTACATACAGTATAAAACTATTTATGTTGTCTCTCTCATATATACATGCATGCAAAAGAATGTTTGCATTTACAGATATGTCAGAGGTTTGCAAAGAAAAAGAGAGAGGATTAGGGAGGTGGCCAAATGGATACGTATTTCAGCTTTAACTGACGTTTTAGTTTTTAGAAGGAAAATATTTGTGTACCGCTTGCATAACTAAAAATACGAATAAGTAATATGTAAATGAATACATGTGCACAAGAATATAAAAGGTATTCACAAATGCTTGAAGACATAAATACATAAAAGCATGCAAGAATTTATGTAGGAATGTTTAAACACAAGACAAAGTATATGGAAAAATCAATGAGTTTAAGTATTCATGAATGCATTCATACATTTTAAAAAATCAAATGCCAACATGAACAAAGTAATCACAAACACAATAGCATGTGTCTGCGTGTAAGATGAGAAAATGAATTTATACATGAATATGGTAACTTATAGATGAATAAATGCATTAGTGAAGATATAGAAGAATACAGCAATGTCTAAATGCTTGTTTGAATGTTTCAGTACATTAATGCGTAAGTGCATGAGTTAATGTCATGAATTAATGAATATATAGGGGAATGCAGCAATGTTTAAATGCTTAAACATGTCAATGTATGAATATATACATTCATGAAGTAATGCATAATGACCAAAATGGGGGACTGTGCAGAGAACAAACGAGGCATGTAAATTTCACTTGGCACTGGAGAAAACAGAAGGTAAACTGGAACAATAAATCTTCACTATCTACATGCTAGAAACCCAGGAAGGTTGCAGGAATATTGACCAATGAGAGCTAATCAGATAGGTGGATTTCCATCAACAATGAGAGCTACCCAGGAAGGTGGATGTCTGTCTCAAGGCTTGACATCACTAAAAGAAGGGGAGTTTTGATGGTGAGCCAGTAGTCAGCAGGAGTGTGGGGCACTTGAAGGGAGGCAAGAGTCTCTATAGTAGGAGAGGGGCACAGAAAAGAGAGCGCCACCTCAAGAAGCTCCACCATGCCTGTGCCTTGGCCTGGGTGGCGAAGAGGACAAGCTGGTCCCACAAGTGGCAGGGCCAGTGTGGTAGCAGCCCGGCTTCAGCATCCTGAACAAGAGTCCAGGTGTCATTTATTTCACCATGGCTTAGATTATTAAACCACCCCTTACACTTTCAACTGATCCTATTCTGTATGATCTTCAGTAAAGACTTAAATCATAGATATTCACCTACATAAATAATAAATGAGACCACATGTTTCATGCCCTGTTCCTAGGAAAGCCAAAGCACGCGGAAGATACAGTCTACTTTGATAAACAGCAGCCTTCCCACTACAGGTATAATTCATGGGCCAAGGGGTGAGGATGGTATGCACCCTGCTTTATTTCCTAAATTCAGAACTTACGTGAAATCAGAATTAAAAGAGGCAAGATCGTTTTTAACCAGGATGCTAATTTTCTCAGTTGCGGAATGACTGTTGACTCAGCTTATCTATGCTTCTATTTCCTTTTCCTGATATGAGGGATGGTAAGTAAAACACACCTGTTCCTGTGACAGTTATGAATGCATGCCATATGTACATTATGGATTATCTAATGTCACTAACTGTGCACTTAAAATGATTAAGATGATCAAATTTATGTTATATTTTATCACAATAAAAAAAGTTGAAGCAAAAAAAAAAAAACATAAAACATCTGTCCAAGCGTATGCTTGAGTATCTGTGTCCATCTATCAATCCATCTATCTATCTATCTATCTATCTATCTATCTATCTATCTATCTATCCATCCATCTATGCATCTATTCGTCCATCTATCCATCTATCTAGTCATCCATTCATTTATTCAGTTCTAAAATAAGTGGCATGAGCCGCAGCCTGACCGCTGGGGATCAGGTAATCAGGCTGATTTAGTTTACTCCCTCTCCACCCCAGCATCTGCAATCCCTCAGCCCCCTCAGGCTGCCATTTACCTGTTGAGCAGAGGGGCACAGGTAACACTGGCTTGTGTTGCTGAAGAACACATTGATGAGCTTCCAGTCAAGTTCAAAGTCAAGTTGCTGAAGAAAAGGGCAACAGTGTAAGGGATGGTTTAGAAATCTAAGCGGTAAGACCTTGAACCAAAATAGTGTCTTTCTTTTCATGTCTTCCAATTTCAGATACCCATCCCTGAAAATCACATTTATGAATTTTTAATAGTACATGGCAGGAGTTTAAAGTGGTATAACTGCTCTAGACTGACCAAACATATCCAAAACTTTTTTAAATTAGAAGACACACCTTTTGATCCAATCATTTCATTTCTCCAAATATATTTTAAGGAAACAAAGATACATGAATGATTCAGCTACAATGATGAAGGCTTATGCATAAGAAGGAAATACTGGAAACAACATAAATGTCCAAAACAGTAGACTGCTGTGTGAACTGTGGAATACTCATGAAATACTATGTAACTATTAAAATGATGCATTATCATGGAAATTAACCTACTGAGAAAAGTAGGTTATTAAAAAGTATCTCTATCCAGTAACATCCCTGTTTTATAAAATATATAAAGATACACATGCTTGAAAAAAATATGGAAGGGAATATACAGCAAGTTATTAACCATAATTATCTTTGGATTATTAGGCTTAAGGATGATTTTACTTTTCTTTTTGCTTATCTTTGTTTTCTGATTGTTTTCAGTAATGAACATGCATTTCTTGTGTAACTAAAAACAAACTGGCAGCGTGGTGTAGTTGAAGAACATTGGACTGTGAAGCAGACACTAGATTTTGGCTCTAACTAGTAGTGTGAACTTGCACAGATCACACGACTTCTGGGAACTTAGTTTCCTTATCTGGAAAATTACAGGGTTAGACACAGGATCTCTTCTCTATTTTATAGACTAAGCATTATTTCAGAATTTCTGGAATTCTCTTGTTAGAGGAACACAAACTTTTAGGTGCAGCTCCTGCTCTAGCCCCTGTCCTTATATGACTTAGAATGACCTTCACTTCAATTCTGGAACTCTTTAATGTACGCATGGCTGCTGAAACAGCAGCTTCCCTTGGTTCCAGCAGTCCAGGCTCAGTGCTTAGTTAGATCCAGTTTGCTAGCAAGGGTTGCCTTGGTTTGATACTTGAAGGGCAACAGAAAAGATCGAAGGATGCTTATTACAAACTTTTATAGGTTATTGAGTACATAGTATCCGAACTGTTAGGACAGTGGTACCAAGGCACCCAGCGTGTATGTAACAGAGGCCTCCAACCTCAGCACTAAAATTAATACAGTAATCATTAACGACAGCACTCATCACTATAATACACAACGCAAGCTACAGGCTTTTATTGAGTATGGAGTCTGTGCCAGGCATATCTAATATCTCATTTAATCCTCCCTAAACCCTAGGCTGCAGCTCTTTTATCACCCCATTTCATAAACAGGAAAACTGAGGTTTAGGGAGGTAAGTGCCTTACCCAACATCATACAGCTAATAGGTGGAGAATTCAGAATTCAAATTCAAACCAGTCTCACCTGGAACTGAAGCTCTCCACCACCTCCCTTTGGGAGAAGTCATTCAGTCCATCTGTTGACTTTCAGCAGGACCACACAGAAAACCGTTCTGAACAGAATCGGTCCTTTTGGCTGAGCATTATGGCTTACCCTATAATCTCAGCACTTTAGAAGAACAAGGCCGGCAGATTGCTTGAGCCCAGGAGTTCGAGACCAGCCTGGGCAACATGGCAAAACCCTGTCTCTACCAAAAATAAAAAGTAGCCAGTCTCATAACTGGTCTTGAACTCAATAGACAAAAATTAACAACAACAAAAAAGAATGGGTCCTTTCCTTTAATGACTGCCAGAGAATGGCAAAGACATCTTTGAAGAACCCAGGCCACACTAGCTGCTGAGTTCATGGTAAAATGGTGCCAGGGCCATCATCACTTTGTTCTGCCTGCCTTACAGCAAACCCAGGCAGCCCAGCCATGCCAGAGCTGGAGGGAGGCTTACCGGGTTCTCTTTCATGTTTCTCACCAGTTCTCGAGCCTGAATCCACAAGTCTCTGTGCAGAGGGAGGGAAACAGAGAAAAATCAGCTAAACATTATTTTGTCAAGGGCTGGAAGCTTGCCCCTTGCCATAGCTTAGGTGCCAGTCTCTGAGCCTGAACAACCCCCGGCTTCTGAAGGGTGGGCTTTGACCTGCTTTTCAAAATGAGGCTCATCAGGCAGACTGAAATCAGCTTGAGGGGGTACTTCAGCTTTGGCTTAAATACTTCTATTTTTGAGCCTCTTTGACTTTGCCAGCTCCCCAAATCCTCCTATGTATTGAAGACCTGTAGGAAAATATAACCACAGAGAGAGACAGAAAGGGGACTTACTTAGCACCATCGTGGGGTACGACTCTCTTCCCAGTGGAGCACACGGGCATTAGAACAGAAGGACTGAAATGTCTGATGACGTCTGAAAGGACTAAAGAGAGAACTGGTTTGAGGCCCTGGCCTTCACCAGCTGGCGGTCACCTCTGAAGACTGATCTACCTAGTGCCGGGAGTGGTGGCTCATGTCTATGATCTCAGTACCTTGGGAGGCTGAGGCAGGAAGATCGCTTGAGCCCAGGAGTTTGAGACCAGCCGGGGCAACGTAGCAAAACCCTGTCTCTATGAAAACAAAAGTTCGCTGGGTGTGGTGGCGCTCACTCGTGGTCACAGCTACTTGGGAGGCTGAGGCAGGAGGATCACCCGAGCCCAGGAGGTCAAGGCTGTAGTGAGCTGTTTCTGCCACTGCACTACAGCCTGGGCAATAGAGCAAGACCCCATTTCACAAAAAAAAGACTGACCCCCTTCCTCTAGGGTGAGCTGCCAGGGTGGCCGTCGCTATTCCAAGGCATGGTCCTTCCTCACACCCTGCCTGGGGTTGTGAGAACACCCCTGTAGCCTCTGTGAGGCTATCTGTACCCCTGCAGCAGGCCCCTGGAAGTGAAGGAGCTAAAAATGAACATCTGTCAAGTGCGAGGCCAGGCCCAGTGCTAAGCACTTTACATGTGTTATCTCACTTAATCCTCAGTAACAAAGCCATGGCAATATTATCTCCAAGACAGAGAAGGGGAAACTGAGACTGAGAAAAGTCAAGCCAGCTGCCCAGGGTCTCACAGCTAACTAGGTTGCTGGGGTTTGAACCAGAGTTCCGAAACACCAAGGCTTTCCACTGTCAGGTGCGACTGTCTCATGAGAGAAAGTGATGCTAGAACAGGGACTCAGGCTGCCTTCCAGCGCCCCCCTCTCCTCCTGAGAGTGACAGCAGGGTGGGAAAGCTCCAGGGAACACACAGAGAACACGTCCCAGAGCTGACAGCCAGAGGACCGCTAAAAATAGTGCTGTCAGGAGCAGTTAAGCTGTGTCTTGCTCCAGAGAGGGAACAGGGCAGAGCGGGGAGAGAGTGTCATGGGAGGGCGATGTCTCCTCTCCCCCCTGCAACTCCCCTTTCATTTTGCCCCCATCCAGAAGTGTCTCAGGGCTTCATGGGAGCAGGATCCAGAAGGCGGCTTTAAAGGGGCTCCCTGTGAAGGAAGCTCACCCTGTACAGGCAGCAGGCAGGCTGGGGTGGGAGAGTGGGCCTGGAAGTCAGGAGACCGGCCCCTCGGCTTTGCGATCTTAGGCAGCCTCCTAACCTGTGTGATTCCATTTTCCCCATCCTTACCCCAAAATAATGAACTTCATTCTCTAACCCCTGATTGGCTTGCAGAGAAACCCATTTCCACCTGTGGTGGGAAAGCGGGGAAAGTTCTGGGCTGGGTTCAGATTTATAGGGACAGCATGAACGTGTGTATGGGTGAGGGGTACACTTGCTCCCTCATCTGAAGGTAGTCTGTAAGGATCAATGACAAAACACAAATATTTGGTGACAGGTCTGAAAGAGACTGCTTTCCGAATGAAAGGTACCTGTATCCTTGCTTTGTGATCAAACATGACCTTGGATCTTTTTTCTTTTCTTTTTTTTAAGACAGTCTCACTCTGTCTCCCAGGCTGAAGTGCAGTGGTGCAATCTCAGCTCACTGCAACCTCCGCCTTCCGGGTTCAAGTGATTCTCCTGCCTCAGCCTCCCAAGTAGCTGGGACTACAGCCATGCGCCACCACACCCAGCTAATTTTTGTACTTTTAGTAGAGATGGGGTTTCACCATGTTGGCCAGGATGGTCTCACTCTCTTGACCTCGTGATTCTCCCGCCTCGGCCTCCCAAAGTGCTGGGATTACAGGCGTGAGCCACTGCACCCAGCCGATCTTGGATCTTTTCACATACATTTGCCAGTCATTTTGTTTTAAGTCTGCTGTGTACTTGGTATCCTCACTGTCTCTGAGTTCCCTGGCAGCAGTGAGGTGAGAACAAAGGGTGCAGCCCATGGGGCTGGACCACCTGGGTTCACAGAGACCCTGCTACTTACTGAGCACATAGCCTCAGGAAAGTCCACTTACCTCCCTGATACTCAGGTTTCCCACTTGCAAAATGGCCATGGTGGGTGTGGGCATGGCTAGGTTTGGAGATCTCAAAGATCAGGAAGGCTCTAAAGTTCTGAGACTGACGGTCAGGCGGGCTGAGCCCGAGCCAGCCCCATCTCACGCTGCTCAGCCTGGATGTCCCCAGAGCACTTTCTTCTGGGAAGACCTGCTCCTCCTGCAGGTCCAGCCACCCAGCTGAGCTTGCAGCTGCAGTTTGCCCTCCTCCCTCCTTCCCCATTGGGTAGGCTGGAGTAAGGCTGCCGCGGAGGGCTTCAGAAGCGAGATCTGCCCTCACACTTGCTTTCTGTGGCGCCTCTCGCCCGCTGGGATTCCTGGCCACTCTGCTTAGAGAGGGGCTGTCAGACTTGTTATAGGGCAAACTGGCAGGAAAAACTGTGACAAACTGAGAAATCAGGCAAAGCAGCAGCTGCATGTGTGGCTTCAGGTTCTAAACTATATCCTGTCTTCCCAGACACCCCACAAACACGCCACTTCTTTGTTCCTACCACTTAAAGACAAACAGGGCCAAGCCCAGGTACAGGTGTGATACCACCGAGATGGTAACCGGCCTCCTCTTTCAGAGCCCTTTGATTCTCTCCAAGGGGACCTTCCTGCCCATGGCTTTGGCCACCAACATCCTCTCACCTGTCAATCAGATTGGGAGGGCTGAACCACCAGGCTCAACCTTCCCTGCCAGACCATGCGTTCTGAAGGCAGGGCCGGCGTCCTGTTCATCCCTCTGCTTTCCAGGGAACCTAACAGCTCACAGGCCCCTCCTTTAAAGGGACAGCACTAGCTGCCCCACTTGTTCATTCCTCCCCGGGAGCATCAGCTCAGCAGAGCGTTTGCACTGCAGGCTCCGTCTCTTGCTCTAATACGGACAGTGAAGTGGTTTCCCTTGTTCTTGATTTATGAGCAGCGAGTGTGTGAGACGAACATCTCACTAAGCTGACCCCGCTGCCGTTAAGGGGCTTCAGGATGACTTGATAGAACTATAAGAAATCTCTGATATTAAATTTTAAAAAATTCAGTTATGATAGTTTATTCACAAGCACATTTGTAAATCAAAAGGCCAAAATGCTAACAATAATTATCTCTAGATAGTGGGATTGTAGTTGACTTTTATTTTATTTTTATTTCATTTGCCTGAACTCAATTGATGCCTTGTATTTTTACAAACAAGGGAGATACTACAGAATAAGATAGACTGAAAATTCGGCTGGGTCCTCTCCTTGGGTGAGAGGAGTGAACCATGGATGTTTCCCCTGGATGAAGTCTAGCCCTGGGTCCGGGGGGACAGGAATGTCAGGACTCTAGCCCAGACACTCACTCCAGCTGGTCCCTAACCCCTCTCCTACATTCTCATATCTTAACCCAATGCCCACAGGCTTCTCTTTGCCCAGAGACCCTGGATCCGTTTCTCACAACCTCCATTCAGGGTATGTGACTTTTCATATCCTGGCTTCCTCATCTGTCCTCTCAGGACACCCTCCCCTTTCTCCTGGGCTCTGATGATAAAGTGGCTGGTAAAGTCCATTCTCCTTATGAAAGAGGATACTGCTGTGTTGGGAGGGAGGGGACACTCTGAAATCTGGCCATGAAAACAGAACTCACCTGTCATAACTTCCATGCACACCTGCTGTGGCCTTTCTTCAGTCCTGCAGGTTGAAGCAGGCATGTGAGCATCAGGCTGCATTTGTCACCTGCCGACAGTCCTTCCCCTTGGCTGTAGTCTATTTCATAGCAGTCTTTGGCCTAGCTTTGCTCTGGTTCTGGGATTATTCTTCCTGGGGTTAGAGGCACAGCTCAAGTGGCCATAGAGTAGCCAAAATGGGGAAAACAGCTCTCTCTGGACCCTTCTCTGCTCCTCCAACCCACTCTCATCGGGCTCAAAGCTGGAAGGAGAGGCTGACCCCAGGGAAGAATGAGACTGAGCCTGGCCCCAACCCTGCATGGTTCCCCAAGAGCAGGGCAAGGAGCCCTGGTGGGGAGAAAGAAGAACTCCATCTATCAGCCTTTCCCACTTTCCTCATTCACCCCAAGGACCCACTGGATTCTCAGGCACAGGGAAGGGTGAACCAGGAGGCTGGGTTCTGGGAGCTTCTCTGCCACCTTCTCAGAGGGCAGCCTTGAGCAAGGCAGTGAGCCTCCCTGGCCCCCAATCTTCCCCATCAATAAAGCAAGGAGATTAGATGGGAGTATCTCCAGGCTCCTTTCTGCCCTCCGTGGTTTCAGGATAGTTACCATTGTTGCTTCTCCAGATCGCCTGTCCCTGAGTCTGGGTCTGGAGGCTGGAAAAGATATTCAGTGTTAACACCCAGCCAGGGGAGACGGCAGAACTCCTTATAGTGAGACCCCAAGCTGCCTGTTGGAACTCCCACTCCTGCCAATCAGAGGGAACCTACAAGGCCAGGCTTGGTGGCTCTCACCTGTAATCCCAGCCTTTGGGAGGCTGAGGCTGGAGGATCCCTTGAGGTCAGGAGTTTGAGACCAGCCTGCCAATATGACAAAACCTCATCTCTACTAAAAAAATACAAAAATTAGCCAGGTGTGTGGCACGTGCCTGTAATCCCAGCTACTTGGGAGGCTGAAGCAAGAGAATCGCTTGAACCCAGGAGGCAGAGGTTGCAATGAGCCAAGATGGCACCACTGCACTCCAGCCTGGGCAATAGAATGAGACCCTGTCTCAAAAACAAAGAAAAAGGACCTATGGAGAAAGACAAAGTTTCCTTCTGCAGGGAGGAAAATGCTTGGCTTCCTCTGCAGCGTGTTTGTCAGACCTTGGAGCGATAGAAGGCGTGGAATGTTTCCCTCAGCTTAGATGTGAATGCCACCTAAAGTCATACTAACCTTCTCCACAGAAACAAAGGATTGTTTTATTACGACCCTCCAAAGTCTAGAATTTATTTTATTGTTTCTCTCCCCCAGCTAGACCATAAGAGCCATGAAAGCAGGGGTGTGTCCATTTCAAACTTGACTATGTTCCTTGGACCTAGAACAGTGCCTGGACATGTTTTAAGTATTCAACAAATATATGTTGAATCCATATTTTTGGAATGAATGAGGTAAGTTTCCGATTTCCCCCTTGGTAAACTGCTGGGCGACACAGGACATCATCAGCTCTCTGCTGAAGTTCCTAAGTCTAGGACTAGATTTGAGACCATGGTAACTCGCCTGGGAATCATGTCCTTTGCAAGCTCCCAGAAAGCTTGGAATCGTGCCCAGAACATATAAAATATTCAGCAAATCTTAGCTCTCCTTGGTTGTATCACCTTCTCAGTTTCTGATGTCAATTTTCTCTCTCAAAATTCCTAGAAGACAGCATCTCCGGGTGTGGTGGCGACAGGCAGACAGCTACACCACGTCACCTAGTCCAGCCTGCAGCACTCCCTTTAAAGGGCCCGTCTGTCCTGACCACCCAGCCACAACAAGCACCCGCCTGTAGACCTGGGTCACACCTCTGCAGCTCTCCAGGTAGGGCAGGCGGACTGGGAAATCTCACTAATTGGCGACAGTGTCCTTTGCTCTTTAGTAAGAGAGAAGCCAAATCTCCCAGGGAGACAGGCAAAAATCACACCAAGATGCAAGTCAGGGATTATTTTAAAAGATGCCTGACAGGTTAGGTAATGAGGGGAGCAGGCCTCCTAGGGCTGTGGCAAATTGGACAGCCTGGGCCTAAGCACAGGGGGCACCCCTCAGAGTCATTTTTCAAGAGAAACTGGAAATGTGAACATTTGAAATCCGATTTCAATGTTGGCAGCTGATTCAACGAAAGACAAAGCATCCATTAGGACCACCGATTTGCTGCTAGTAATTAATTGACTGATAGATCTCCCTCGTCCCAAATGAACTTGATTGGAGGAGCGGGTGGTAAAGAGAGATGCTGGCAGGACAGAGGAGAGAGTAAGAGGAACCAGGCCAGGCGTGGGGGTTGGGGAGAGCTCGGAGGGCAGCCACCGAAAGGGAAGGCTGCAGCTAACCCAGCCAGCTCCCACGTCCCCATAGTACCCACGGCAAGCCACTTTCCCTCCACACTCTTCGGTTGCTGAATGCCTGCCTTGTGGCAGTTACTGTGACCCTGGGGCTGCAAAGCTAAATAAGACGCAGGCTCTACCCTCAAGGAATTTTATAGAGTGAACTGTAACCTGCTTGGCAAGGAAAATTGTCTGTAACACGATGTTAGAAAAAAAACTTGCAGATAGGGTACTGTAGTATGATCCTATTTAGGTTTTATATATACCCTGTGTCCCTATGTATTGCTATATGTTGGAGAATGAGTGAGAATGTATATGTGTGTGTATGTGTGTGTGTGTTGAGGTAGAGGAATCAAAGATGTGAACAGGGTCTTCTATTGTGCATACATCTGTTTTTTCTTACATTGAACGTGTATCATAGTGTTATTTGCATAACTTCTACAAACATATACATAACTGATTTTTGAAGTTCTACAAAGAAAAGGGGGTACGTGCCTATAATCTATAGCAATTAAACAGAAGCTACTGGTAGTCCCAAATAAGTGCTTATATCTTGGTTACAGAAAGCTCCAGGCACTCAAGGCAGAAGTATTAGCACTATGGACTTTTTTCTTTTTAAATTCACTGTCTTCCATTCTTTTGTCCTGGTCTGGCTTTTAAAATACACACCCCAGGTAAGTTCATGACGGCCATCTGTCTCTCAGGACAGAGGAAGGGGGCTTGCAAGGAACTGTGCTTTCAGGCTTTATCCTGAAGGTTGAGGCACCTGTCAGCACACAGACTATGATCCTGGGGCTGGGAGATCATCCTGATGGAGCTGTCTTCCTGAGAAGCGGGAGCCGAGTGACGGCAGGAGCTGTCAGCCCTGAATAATTCATGGATAGAGTTCTTTCTGAGATGAGACCAAGGGGTACAAGTCGCTGATGGATTTAAAGTTAGAGACCCGATGCTTGGTGGAGATTTCCCCGCCCAGGTAGAAGGACCCGAGAGTCCTGAGCCAGTGTGTCCCCACATCCTGGGCTCCAGAATGTCAGTATCAGTGTGCACACACACACACAGGTGTAGCAACGTCAGTCTGCTATCTGGGACACAAAAACTCTTTTCTCACTTATTTCCATCTCTGATTTCACCTCTCTTGTCAAGGGTAACCCTCCACCCTCCCCCTGACCAACACGCACAGTCACAAGTGCAATTTAAAGACCACCGGCATAGATAAAAGAGAATGTGGGTGGGGAGCTCTGCCTGCTTTCAGGGCGCCCATGGTTGGTTTCCTAAGGCTCAGTCTCTACCTTGACACACTGTCATCTCCTCATCCTTCTTCCTGCTATGCCTATTTCCCCCATTTACAACTGTGATCAGGGTAAGGTTCTGGGTCTGGCCAGCTTCATCCAGTGCTCGAGCAGAGGTGGCATTGATACACGTGGTGGGGCCAACACTGTCTAGGCAGGGAGTCCAAGACAAGTTCCAGAGAGGTAGAAACTGCTTATTTAAGAAGAGAAGATGGTGGAAGACAGGTCCAGGGTCTCTGAGGACGTCAGTGCACTGGCATCGTGCATGGAGTGGTGAGCGTGGGCTTGCAGCTACGAGGGGAGGGGCTGAGGAATTCTGGGAGGTGGTGTTGGGAGGTAGACTCTGGGGGAGAGAGGAGAGTGTCCTGTTTTTCAAGGTATGGGAGGCGTGCTCAGGCTCTGGGCAGAGTGGAGACTGATAAAGAAGCACTCTATCCCGCTGGGGCTGCTGGAACTGGGGACAGCAAGGCTGCGGAGCTTTAATAAGACCAGGAGGAGGGCTGTGGGGAAATGCCGACATTCTCCTCTGCTCCCCAACCTTCTTCTCTCCAGATCCCTCTTTCTCTGTTCATCCCTTTCTCTTTTTGTCTTTCTTTCTCCCTCATTTGACCATATAAGATATACCACTTGGCATGATCTCAGCTCACTGCAACCTCCTCCTCTCAAATTCAAGTGATTCTCTTGCCTCAGCCTCCTGAGTAGCTGGAATTACAGGAGCCCACCACCATGCCTGGCTAATTTTTTTTTTGTATTTTTAGTAGAGATGGGGTTTCACCACGTTGGCCAGGCTGGTCTTGAACTCCTGACCTTAGGTGATCTGCCCGCTTTGGCCTCCCAGAGTGCTGGGATTACTGGCGTGAGCCATCACGCCCAACCAATTTCACTTATATAAGGTACTTAGCGTTACCAAAACATATAGAGGGAAAAGTAATATGGTAGCTCCAGGGACTAAGAGAAGAGGAGAATGAGATGTGATTTCATGGGTAGAGTGTTTTAGTTTCGCAAAATGAAAAAATTCTGGAGATTGGCTGCACAATAATGTGAATATGCTTAACTCCAGTGAACTATACACTCAAAGATGGTAAATTTTGTGTTATATGTATTTACAACAATTGCAAACAAAATTTAAAAAGTTTACAAAGATTGGTGTATTTTCAAAGATTTACAAAGCAGGTAAGAAAATTTTTTATCTTATAAAGTTTTAAAAATTACGTTTAAAATTCTCTGTAATCTTTGAGTTAATTAATGGATTTAATTTATTAATGAGAAATTCCAAAAGTTTCTTTACCTTGATGTAAAGAGAGGCATTCGATTTAAAAAAATCAAAAGATTCAATCTCCAAGATGTATCCAGTTCATATAATATTCTCTCCCAAAACGAAACATTCTGCCCAATTACCAGGGGCCCATTCAGCGGATTATCAGTACCAAACTCTGTCTCCTACCCCAAGCTACTTCAAATACTCACAATTTCCAGATTGCCAATGGCCGCCACAAATTTAATATCAGAAGGCTTCAGAGAGTGAACTGTGGAGATAAGAACCCATATAGGAAGGTCAGATCTACATTCCCCATGATGTTGGCCAAGGATACCATATGGGAGAGGAGACCCCCATTCTCCAGTCCCCGGAAAGCTGCAGAGGTCCAGTCTGTTGGCCACAGAAGTGCAATATCAAAGACCACGCAGTGCCTGGAAACCCTTGGAATCCTGCGCAAAACACGCTCGCTCCCCTCTGAGAGCCACACTGTTAACTGGACTTGAGGTATCTAAACAGGTGACCTGTGGAAGGTCACTCATGGCCCTCATTTTCCCCTCTCCTGGACCCCATTCTGCCTCTCACTTCCTTCTGTCCCAGAGCCTTGCATTATTGGGCCACATTAAGATTAAAACCACCTGGATATCAAAAGGATCACTTTAGCTTGAAGATTGCCAGAGAATAGCACTCAAAGCCTGTGAACACACCTCCACACCAGAAGCAAGCTGTATGCAAATGCCACACAAGAAGCCTCCTGGACCCACTTGGGTCACTGGCATTTTTAGCAACTAAGTCTCCCTAGAAATCACTGATCATACTCCCTGGTCATGCTATGGAGCATTTAAATGTAAGCCACCTAAAGAAGACATTTCCTGAAAAGGGCATCAATTTCTTTTTCCACCTAAAGTCCTTATATAACAGTAAGAATAGCATGCTTAACTGGAAACCCCAGCCAAGGCAGAGTACAATTATAAATCTATGAAGTATGGTCTGTAGTGCAGTCTTTCAATATGATAAATCCAGGGAAGAAGGCCCACTCAAGAGAATTCATAGCATCTGGGTCATTAGACAAACCCAGCCCGTTGTAGGGAAAAAGGTCTTGAGCTGCTATTGTGCTACATTACAGGAATAGGGAAGCCACATGAATGGCCAGGCTCTAACTCACAGTTCCCACAACACCATCCATCCACCGGGAAGCAAGATTTTGGAGATCACCCTCACCCAAGCAAGCCACTGTGGAATTATGACAGATGACTGTGAAGTCATCAATCACACTGAGGGATTGAGGATAAGGAAGAGGGGAAATTGCATGGCCAACAGGTGCAAAAGGAATAGGGCTAGAGCCTGCTGGCTACCTCAAAGAGAAAGACACCAGGCTTTTCTTGCTCATGGCCAAGGGTCACATACCTGATTTAGAAGGCACATTCACTCCTAAATTATTTGGGTTGCATGGGAATGGAAAATTCTTCAGGGTCTGCAACTGAAACCAAACATCAGAAACATCAGTTGCCTTGTATAGAAATATTACAGGTCCTGAAAACTTGGTGTAGAAATGATCATGTTCTATCTAGGCTCAAAATCTAGAAACAATTGTCCATAGTCATGTTTTCCTAACCCCATACCCAGTTCATCTAGTAAAAGGGGACATAAGTCTATTGACAATGACTTTAACAGGTGGCATGCAACAATGCCTCAGAACAGTAGAGCAGAGAGGAAAGATGAAGAAGAATGAGAAAGTTCTAGAAATGGGGCTGGACATGGTGGCTCATGCCTATAATCCCAACACTTTGGGAGGCTGAGGTAGGAGGATCACTTGAGATCAGGAGAGACCTGCCTGGCTAACATGGCGAAACCTCATTTCTACTAAAAATACAAAAATTAGCCAGACATGGTGGTACATGCCTGTAATCCCAGTTACTCGGGAGGCTGAGGCACAAGAATTGCTTGAACCCAGGAGGCAGAGGTTGCAGTGAGCTGAGATCATGCCACTGCCCTCTAACCTGGGCAACAGAGCATGACTCTATCTCAAAAAAAAAAAAAAAAAAAGTTCTAGAAATGGGTGGTGGTGATGGTTGCACAATAATGTAAATGTACTTAATGCTACTGAATTGTGCACTTAAATGTGGTTAAAATAACTTTTGTTTGTGTATATTTTACCAGTGAAAAGAAATCACTAAGAAAAGGCCCAGGATATCTAAACTAAAGCAAGAAAAAATAATCTCATGCTATATTTATTTCATATTCCATGCTATATTTACCTACTTTCCATCTTTTAATTTGATAACTTATAAAAAACTAAATATATGAGGCATTATGTTTATTTGTTGCCAAAAACTGGGTATACTTGAAACTGGAGACTCTCATGTTCCTACCAGCTCAGAGTGTCCTGAGCCCGGAAGAAGGACTTGGTGACCAGTGCTCAGGTCCTCAAGACTACCTGGACCTCCTCAGCTGCTGGTACTGAGACCAGGGCAGCTTATGCTTTCGTGAATAACATAGACGGCTCTGGGAAGGGAGACTGTGTCTTTTCCCCCAGAATTGAGAATGGAAGGGCGGAACTACTTCAACAGGGAAAACATGCAGTAAATGAGGTTCTTGAGGACATCTCACATTACAAGAAGACACAGTTTCTCCTGAAGTACTGATTACAGTAAGAAACCACAGCATTTACTCTCAGCCCTTATCTTATGGATGTTCTGGGAAGACCTCACCCAGATTCCTTCAGATAACTCCCAGCATCTGCTTCAAGGTTCACAGAGATAACAAACCCATTTATAACTCCTTCTGGACTTCTGGGAACCGCCTACTCAGCCTGCAGGGATGATGGGCTCCCAATTCCAGGACACACTCTGCCGGACAGCCTGGCTGTCCATGGGGAAAGCGGTTCATCCAGCCCATTCCCTCAACTTGCACCAAAACTTGGGTTTACCCACTACAAGGAAAATCCTCTCCCTCTCTACACACACACACACACACACACACACACACACACACACACACACACACACACAACCTCTCCCACCAGGCAAAGCCCTCACCTCTGGCCATGACTGCCCTTCCAATGTATTCTTGTTGGGAGAGGTATGGATCTGGGGGATCCCTGAAAGAAAGCAAAAATAGTTCAAGTTATTTAGCTGGAATTTACTCCCACTCAAAAATCTGTAGCTTTCATGCCCCTCCTCCCAGCCATATCTATGTGCTCAGCTCAGTACTATCCCTTGTATTAGGGAAGCCCAGATTCTATTTGTCCGGCTATCTTCTCCGTTGTTTGGGACACCGTGCTTCCATGAACAACCCATTAGGGCAGAATCCCCAGTTTAAAAGCGCAAAAGTGTTATCTGGGAGGGGTCAGCAATAACATTCTATCGTGCACAAGCACATTATCACAGATGGCTTTACTGGCTCCTTAGCAAAGGGCAGAACGCATGAAGAAGGTCATGTCGGACAAATAGTTATTGTTACTGCAGATCCAGGACAAAGCAGGGAAGGCAAAGAACCTTGTAAAATCGTTAGAAGGGTGATGTGATCTTGGGAGAAGAGCTAATCACAGGATTCCTAACAGCCATCACTGTACTCAGCTCCTGGACAGGAGCTGTTTCTAGGGGTTTTGCTAAACAGGCACAGGGGGAAGAAAAGGCAGGCAGGGAGATGGCAAAGACACTGTCCCTGTCCCAGCTTACTTTTGGCCAGTCTTTAAAGACACTTATTATTTTTTACTTTTTAAAAGTAGAATTGACATCCAATAAATTAGATTAATTTTAAGTGTACACATAGATAAGTTTTCCCATTTTTTTCTTTTTTCTTTTTTTTTTGAGACAGCGTTTCACTCTTGTCGCCCAGGCTGGAGTGCAGTGACAAGATCTCGGCTCACTGCAACCTCTGCCTCCTGGGTTCAGGCAATTCTCCCGCCTCAGCCTCCCGAGTAGCTGGGATTACAGGCATGCACCACCACGCCCAGCTCATTTTTGTTTTTGTAGTAGAGACGGGGTTTCACCACATTAGCCAGGCTGGTCTTGAACTCCTGATCCCATGTTTTTTAACTACACAAATTATAGTATTTAAAAATTAACAGCACCCTAAGTTTAAAAAGGGGAAAAAATCACCCACAATGCGACTACTCTTACATCAAAAGTGATTTTGTTTGCTCATTTTTGCATGACCATGAGCAGATACATGTTTTATTCAGTTATAATCTGTGTGCATGCAAATTGGTATCCCGCAAACTTCCTTTGACGTATCATGAACATTTTTAATGTTGTTACGTAATTCTGATGCTTATTTCAATAGCTACGTGATATATTAATGATACTGATATCATTAATGTTAGTAAGGGTGCCTTACTTCCCCTGACTTCTTCCCACCCAATGTCTGCCCAGGGGGGACATTGGGTGGGGAGAAGTCAGGGGAAGTAAGGCACCTTGACTAACTCCTTATAAGACCATGTTATACAAGAACCACAAACAACATTAGCAATGCCAAAAGGAAGCCTGGCTTGGGCAAGAGGGCTTGATCTCTTTTCCACCACAGCCTTTTTCTGCAGCTTTATTTTTGACCCTGAAAATAATTTATCTAGAGCTTCATGAGGAGCAACAGTATATCTCCATTTTGTGCCCACTGTGAGATCAGGCACTGATTTCCACATTAGCGCTTGCACAAGGAATGATGACTGGAACCTGCCCCCAGATCTCAGCGGTCCCCTTGAAATTCCCAGAAGCAAGTTTCTGGGCAGAAAGGGCCACACGATGGGAAGGCACAGAGGCATGGGAAAACACAAAGTGCTGGAAAAGGCTGGAGTAGGGGCTTGTAAATAGAGGCCAGGGAAGTGGTGGGCAGTGGGAATGAGGCTGCACAGACTGCACAGACAGATGGTGGCTGGGCTGGGGAGCCACAAATGCCAGGCTAGTCCATGAGCAACAGGGAGCTGTGACCAGTCTTTGAAGAGATGATTTCAAGGTGTAATTTAAGATGATCATCACTCCAGGGAGAGTGGGATACAGGAATTAGCAGGGCAGAGATTTAAGACTACTTTGGTAATTTTCTTTCTACGCCAGGATAAAAATGTAAATGGTAGCCAACACAAATACAGCTTCTATGTGCCAGGCACTGTTCTAAGCACTTATGTGAACTAATTCACTTAATTCTCATGACAACTTTATGAGAAATATACCATCATCCCCACTTTACAGACGGAAAACTTGCTCACCTTTTAAAGGTGTCAAGGCGTGGTGGCTCATGCCTATAATCCCAGCACTTTGGGAAGTGGAGATGGAAGGATAGCTTGAGCTCAGGAGTTTGAGACCAGCCTGGGCAACATAATGAGAATCCATCTCTAACAAATAAAAAATAAAAATAAAAAAGGTGGCATTGTCAGCAAATGATAATAGTGGGGTTTGGAAACAGTGTGGCTCATCTGACTCCATGAGCCACGCTTCTAATCAACAAGCTAAGTGTAAGCCACATGTCCAAGGTCTAGACCAGGGCCCGTAGACTTTTTTCTGCAAAGGGCCAGAGAGTCAATATTTTAGATTTTATTCCCCATATGGTCTCTACTGAAACTACTCAACTCTGCTGTTGTAGTGTGAACGCAGCCATGAACAATATGTAAACAAATTAACTTCAGGGTGACTGAAGTTTGAATTCCACATAATTTTCATGCATCACAAAAATATTCTTTTTTATTTTTTGCAACCATTAAACAATGTAGAAACCTTTGTTGGTATCAAGAAACTGATTCTAAAATTTATATGAAGAGGCAAACGACCCAGAAGAGCCAACACGATATTGAAGAACAAAGTTAGAAGACTGATATTATCCGACTTCAGGATTGACTCTAAAGCTACTGTGATCAAGACAGTGTGACTGGCAAAAGAATAAACAACTAGATCAAGGAGACAGAATAGAGAGACCAGAAATAAACCCACATAAACAGAGTCAGCAGATCTGTGACTAAGGTGCAAAGGCAGTATTACAGAGAAAAGATAGTCTTTTCAACAAATGGTGCTGGAACAACAATTTTTTAATTAAAAGAAAATCACTCCTCAAAAGCTTTCGGACCTCTTCTTTAAATAGTAGTATTCTAAAAAAAAAAATTATGACAGCTAATATACTCAGCACTCTATTATAAAGTTTAAAAAGACGAATTAAAACAGAAGATCTAACCCAGTGCCTGTACAAAGTGTATGTTGAGATATGTTAATTATGATGAAAGATGCTCTCATCTCATTATCAAAACAATCCAGGGAAATAGATGGCATTATTAGTATAATTGTATAGCAGCAAAAGGTTTTTTTTGTTTGTTTGTTTGTTTTTTATTTTAGAGATGGGGTTTCACCACGTTGGCCAGGCTGGTCTCCAACTCCTGACCTCAGGTGATCTGTCCACCTTGGCCTCCCAAAGTGCTGGGATTACAGGCATGAGCCACCAGGCCCCACCTAGCAGCAAAAGTTTTAAATGTTGTTTAGAGGGTTGGGACTGGGTCCAGAGTTTACTGCTGACTTCGGAATTAAAAAGTTTTAATGGGGGCTCAAAAGAGGATGTTTCTGAAGACAACACGTGGATCCCACATCTTTTCCTGCAACTGTTATGGAATCTTCTGGGTCTTTTATCTTTTTCTGCTGCACTCCTGCATTCTGTTATGCACTCCCACACCCTCTTTCTGTGTGTGTGTGTGTGTGTGTGTGTGTGTGTGTGTGTGTGTGTGTGTGTGTGTGTTGAGAATTATAAAAGCAGCAAAAATTTGAGGAGTCAGGACCCCAAAGAGAAAATACGTGCAGAGAGTAGGCCCAGCATTTGATATTTTACCCTTGAAACATTTGTCAAATCATGAGCAACAGAACTCAACAGCTGAGGGGCTAAGATACGGCAGAGCTTCAGGCAGTGTAATGAAACTGGGGGAAAACATTGAGTTCAGCACCCATCGAGAAGGAGGGACCCTCATGAATATCCCTGGCTTTCAAGTGGGGCTTAAAACAGTAAGACCTTTGGAGTAGGGATAAACTGGAAGCGAGCTGATCTATAAAAGTCTAAAGACCAGACTTGAAACAGTTTGATTCCTGATTATATAAAAGTGATGTTTCTACCTAACTGCCTGCCAAAAGCAAAAGGAAAACCTTTATGAAAATACTGCTAGCCAGAGCATGAAAATTACCTAATTGTTTATATACAATGCCTAGCTTTCCATTAAAAAATTACCAGGAGACAACACTAAATAAACCAAAGCCAAGAGAAAAATTTAAAACCACAACAAACAGATTAGTGAAAAGCAGTAGACTAAGATGGAAATAAATGAAGGAAATTCACAATTTTGCTAGCTCAATGTTTTATACCCAGCTAAAGCAAGAGGTGGTCCAATGAGAAATTTAATGGGGCAATCTAGAAAATAAGAAATACTAAGATGTGCTCCTCACATATCCTCAAGTAACTGGAAATTGACATATGTGCCAGAAAGACTGAAAGAGCTGCATGTAAATCTAAAACCAAGAGAGACTTAAGAATTCACTACCACTTTGTGCTCATTCTCTAACCTACACACACAGCAGGCAACAGAACCTTATGGTCTCAAGGTATTTGAGCACAACCTCTGTCCAAATCATTGACTGACCACTAAACCACCTAGGATGCCAGGCATGAGAGAGAGAGAGAGAGAGAGAGAGAGAGAGAGACAGAGAGAGACAGAGACAGAGAGAGAGAGAGAGAGAGAGAGAGAGAGAGAGAGAGAGAGAGGAAGGAAGGAAGGAAGGAAGGAAGGAAGGAAGGAAGGAAGGAAGGAAGGAAGGAAGGAAGGAAGGAAGAAAGAAAAGACTGAGCAAAGACATCAGTGGCTAGCTGCACACAACAGGAGAGACAGATTCCACAATTTAAGTCCAGACAAGTTATTTAAAAACAAACTGATGACCTCCAGGAAAATAAAGCAGAATCCAGAATTGCTACATTTAATCAAACATGTCTAGTCTTCAAACAAAAGTTACTAGGCATGCCTTGACATTGAAACACGAGTCCAGATGAAGAAAAAAAGCAATCAATGAAAACTAACTGAGATGATACAGATGCTGGATTTCACTGGCAAAGTCTTCAAAGCAGCTATTATATGTATTTGAAGAATTAAATAAAAACATGAAGACAATGACAACAAATAGAAGTGATATAAAATGGAAATTCTAGAGTTGAGAAGTACAATAACTGAAACAAAAGATTCACTAGGTGGACTCAGTAGCAGGCTTGAGATGACAGAATAAAAGATCAGTAAACTTAAAGATAGTAAGTATATTTCTAAAAAATACAAAGGAAAAGAGTGGAGAAAAGCAAAACCTCACAGATCAGTGAACAGTGTCGAACATACAAACATACATGTAATATGAGCCCCAGAAGAAGAGAGAGATATGGGGTATGGGGAGCAGAAAATGATTTAAAGGTAAAATGGCAAGGCTGAGGTGGGTAGATCATCTAAGGTAAGAAGTTTGAGATCAGCCTGGCCACCATGGTGAAACCTCATCTCTACTAAACAAACAAACAAACAAACAAAACCAACAACATCAACAACAACAACAACAAAAATTAGCTAGATGTGGTGGTGGGCACCTCTAATCCCAGCTACTTTGGAGGCTGAGACAGGAGAATTGCTTGAACCGGGGAGGCAGAGATCGCAGTGAGCAGTGATTGCATCACTGCACTCCAGCCTGGGCAACAGAGTGAAACTCTGTTTCGAAAATAAAATAAAATAAATTAAATTAAATATCTATAAACTTCCCAAACCTCCTGCAGTTGATGAAAAAATATTAAACCACAGATCCAACAAGGTGAAAGTACGTTAAGTAGGATAAGTACAGAGAATCTTACTTAGACACATCAACTATAATAGTCTACGTATTTAGATGTAGTTCTAAAACCAAAGAAAAAAATTTGAAAGCAGGAGGAGGAAAACTCAAGTACAGAAGACCAATATTATGATCAGACTGACTTTTTATCGAAACCAAAAGGCAGTGGAGTAACAGGCAAAATGCCAAAAGGAAAACAATCCTAGCTGGGACCTTGGTGATATAAAAAAGGAATGAAGTAAAGAAAGAATAATTGTGTAGGTAAACCCAAAATAATATTTACTGTACAAACTGGAGACCAGTAAACTATGGCCCTTAAGTCAAATCTGTCCATGGCCTGTTTTTATATAACCCTCTAGATAAGAATCATTCTTACATTTTTAAAGGGTTATTAGAAAAAAAACACAAAGAAGAATATGATAGAAAATATATGTGACTCATAAAATTTCAAACATTTATAACCTTTCCCTTTTCAGAAAAAGTTTGTCAACCCTAATATAAATAAAAACATTTTGGAGTTTAAAAGACAAGAAACAGATTGCTTTGTGGGCAGATTTGGATGGAATAAATGGAATTAAACTGTTATAAGGTTTTCCCCTTGTCTGGGAAGTGGTAAAAGTACTGATTTATATTAGACTTTAATAATCAAGTGTGCATGTTATCATCTTAAACACCAAAATAATGATAAAAATTGTATAATCCATAAGCTAGTGTTGTAGTGTTGGCCAGGTTGGGGTGGTGAAAACTGAACAGTAAAAACACTTAATCCTAAAGGAGGCAAGAAATCAGGAGGCCAGGCACAGTGGTTCAGGCTTGTAATCTCAATGCTTTGAGAGACTGAGGTGGAAGGATTACTTCAGTCCAGGAATTCAAAACTAGCCTGAGCAACATGGTGAAACCCTGTCTCTACAAAAAAAAAAAAAAAAAAAAAAAAAACACTTAAAATCCGAGTGTGGTAGTACATGCCTGTAGTCCCACTACTCAGGAGGATCACTTGAGCCTAGGAGGTTGAGGTTGCCGTGAGCCGTGATCACATCACTGCACTGCAGGCTGCGTGATGGAGTGAGACTCTGTCTCAAAACAAACAAACAAATTTAGGAGTAAAGAACACAGAATAAGTAGGATGCACCGAAACATAGACACTATATTTAAACAGAAGCTGAGGAGGGTGTATGAGAACTTCCTTCAGGATCTGACAGGTCTGATGCCAAGTGGGCTAGCCTTATTCCATGTGGCTCTCAAACCAGGGCTAGACCAATGGAAGCAAGCTGCCCCTTGGCAGAGTAGCTGGAGCTACCCAAACAAGAATGGGCTGCCAGGGCACTGGTCCAAGCAGAGGCTGGGGATCGTGAACATGTGGCACATACACCAAGCAGAGGTTAAGAGCTTGGAAATCCTTGGTCTGATCAACTTCTCCAAGTCTTACTTTCCTCATCTATAAGGTAAGGTTGATAATACCTGCCCCATGGAGTTGCATGAGGACAAAATGCATGTGAACATGTAGCCCCGTGTCCGACTCCTGAAAAGAACTCGGTAATTGTTAGTTATAATTTCAGCATCTGAGATGTGGTTGGTGTAGACATCTTTCAGATCCTTTCAGCTTCAACATTCTGGGATTTCCTTCACATAACTAAATGCTCAGGAGTTCATGTTTTTACCTTGATGATGTGAGTCATCCATGATAACTACTCTGGGGTGTCACAGTAAAGCTGCTCCTGGGATCTAAAAGTTAAATGTCTGAAGATCCAGAGGGAAACTTGGTGCCTCTTTGTCCTGGCCCCACTAACTCTTGGAGTGACATGGACCCTCACTCTAGTTCTCTGCTTTCACCAGGTACAGTGCCTGTACCCATAGTACCCTGAGGCGTTGTGGAAGAAGTTACTGAAGCACTGTGGCATCATCGAACCCCAATCTACAGAATCCCAAGGGAACTTTCCCCTTTTGAAAGGTTGTTTTAACATAAACTCATGGATATATGAAGGGCTTTGAACTCTTTGAAAAACTCCCACCTGAGTCATGGCAGTCAGGCAGGGAAAAAAACAAGTACTTTTCCATCCTGATGAGAATGCAAGAGGAAAACACTTGTGCATGCTCCGAGGAACAGGTTTGGCGGAGATCAGTCATCCAAGTTGGACAGAGCTGTGACCACTGGGGTCTGGAATCAACAAAGCACCATGGGAGCATCAGGCCTTGGCAAGGTAAAATCACATGCTTCTCCCTTAGGGAGGTACCTTCTGAAGCAGTGGCTCTCAGCTCATCACTTGCTGCCCAGCCTCCAAATGCAAAGACTCAGATTTGACTGGCCTGGTGGGACATGGCTATGCTGGGCATCAGAGTTTTTAAAAGCCCCTTTAGTAACGCTCATGTGCTTCTAAGGTTAGGAGCCTGACTTTACGAGGAAACTCAGTGTGTGTTAGTCCAACAGCTGGCCACATATGGGTGGGGTGATTTCAAAGGCAAAATTAAAGCAGGGCATACTCCTTAATTTATAGATTTCCTTGATGTTTATATACTTATGATGTGCCTGGAGTACAATTTTCTAGCCCCTGTCCCTTCCTTGAGGGAATACAGTCATTTTGTGACCTTGATTAAGCATCTAATCTATCTGAACATTGACTTCCTCGTCTATAAAATGGGAATAAGACTAGCTTCCCTGTCTTCTTCATGGGGTTGTTATGAGGATCAAAGAACTGGAAAGGGTTGTGTAAGTGAGAGGGCCATACACAGAGGAGAGGTGACTTGTCTCCCTGGATGAAAGGAAGGAGCATCTGCTAGGCATCAGAGAGGACTTTCAAGGCCAACTCATGTGGCACTGAGGTCACTGTTCAGTGCACATTAAATTTTTGGGCTCTTTGAAAAGTTGTAATGCTCTCACTGTGACCTTAGGGGCAAGGTTTATGACTCTCTTGGCATTTTTACAGGCTTAGAGAGCCATAAGTGCATTCAGATCACACCAGCAAGGGTGTGGACAACACTGCTATCCACTAAGCACTGAGCTATGCCAGTGAGCTTGGAAGGGGAGGGCCCAAGTCGGCCAGTGTCATCCCCTGCATGGTTTTGAACAATAAGCAAGTCCTGTGGCTGACTATGTGCTGCACTGCACAGGGTGGCTATAAGCTGTCGCCCTATGTGACCTAGAGGGACTGTAGGATGCTGCATGGACCTGTGAGCAGGTGCTGCATGTGACTAGCTGTGGGTGCTGAGTCAGAAAGCCATGAGTCATGCCTGGCTGGCTGCTCCATTAAAATTCCAGGTGCTCTAAGGCGTACAGGATGTTAGCACAGCATCCTGTCAGTGTGGTGCTTGGGCAGTCACATGCTGCCACTAGTGGAAGGTGAGAATGAGGACTGGAGAATGCTTGTGAGGTAGCTTGGGTTGACCTCTGAATGTATGTCTCAGAAGTCTAGAGTAGATGAGGTGAGCAGACCTTCAAGATCATCTTGTTTACTAGATCCAGAGAGACTAGAAACCTGCCAAAGGTCATTCAGCAAGCTACTAAGAAAGCCATGTGTAGAACTGGATTCTCCTTAACCTAGTCAAGTACACTTTCCTTGAGACCAAAGTCTTTTTAAAAGAGGGTTATAGAAAGACTTATTACAAGTGTCGTCTTCTATCCAGAGTTTCCAGAAGAAATCTTTTGCTTTGCCACATCTGTAGATCAGTATTTCCAGCTGCCCTCATCGCCATCAGTCACTCTAGATTTGCCATCAGGAATGCTGGCCAAAGAATGATTTAGGATCACCAATGTCACAACCTTTGCGTAGACACAACCTCTAGTCTGATTACAAAAATACATTCGAGGTGGTTTGAAAAGTCTCAAAGCACAGTTCATTAAATACTCTATCTTGTGCTGATGGTCACAGAGAGACCTCACCGCCAATTACAGACCTCATCCCAGGCAGAGACCAGTGCACCCTCCTGTCTGCATTCCCTGACACCCACAGGTATCCAATATCATACACCCTGTGCCCCAAGAGAGGGAAGCAGTCCCAACAGGAAATAACATACTCAAAATTGACTCAGAGTTTTGCCCTCGGCCTCAGACAAGGGGATGCTTTACTTTTGGGTCATATTTTCCTCAACTTTCTCATGGGATTGCCATAGTTTGGATGCATCCTTCAAAGTTCACATGTTGGAAATTTGATCCCCAATGTAGAGATGGTAGGAGATGGGACCTATAAGAGATGATTAGGTCATGAGGGTTCTGCCCTCACAGATGGATTAATGTCACTATTGTGGGAGTGGGTTTGCTATAAAAGGATGAGTTTGGCCCCTTTTTGCCTCTCTTTTACCCTCACTTGCCATTTGCCTTCTGCCACAGCAAGAAGGCCCTCACCAGATGCCAGCCCCTCAATCTTGGACTTCCCAGCCTTTAGAACCACGAGCCTATAAATTTCTGTTCATTATAAATTACCCAGTCTGTGGTATTATAGCAGCACACAACAGACTAAGACAGGGACAGTGAGGCCGACCCAGAGCCAGGAAGGAGCAACCTGTAGAAGACAGGCCCACGGTGAAGATGAACAAGCAGTCCTTGACAATGGCAGGTTCCAGAGCCCCAGCTCCTCCTACACTGTCATCTTCCACAATCGGCAGCCGCCCTAGCTTTGCCTCAGCCACCATGGGCCAGAACTTCACATGGGACCAGGGATTCCTCAAAGCTGGATAGGGGTAGGTGTGTTGATCAGTGAGCCCCAACAGGAAGGGAGTCTTAGGAAGGGAGACCATCAGGAAGGTCTCTTTCTGGAGAAAACTGGAAAGCTGTGGTGTGAAGGAAGGGAGGCTTAGGACCCCTCATCCCAGAGAAGCAATAATGCAAGAGGAAATGGTGGCCTAAGGCATGAAGAAAAGCATTTACCTTTCCCAGAGCCCAGCAGAATCCCTGCTGGGCCCCTCCCTATGATCCAGGGCTCTATTCACCCAGGTGGTACCTTTTTTGACTCATGACCTTTTATGTCTGGAGCTGGAGGAGTCATCTTGCTGAAAATACCACTTGCATCATGCCACTCCCCTGCTAAAGAACCTTTTATAGCTCCCTACTTCCCACTATAGCAAATTAAAATTCCAGGCTTGCTGCATGCCCTTGGGCCAGTCACTCCACCAGTTTAGTTTTTGTAAATGTAAAATAAAAGATTTGGATTAAATCATTTTAGAAGTCTCTTTAAGCTAAAAGGTACTCTGAAAAATCTCCACTGTCCTTTGCACTGGGGCTTAATTGTCCTACCTTAACTCTTCACTTTGTCCCACACCAACCCCACACTCCAGGTCAGCTGGCCCGCTCCTGCTCCTCAAACCCATCACGCCATGCCCTCCCCTCGCCTGCCCTCTCTGCTCCTTGGTGTTTATCTCAGTCCCACTCACCCTTCAGTGAGCAATTGAGTTTCACCTCCCACGGGAGACTCCTCCAGCCCACATTCATCTCTCAGTTCTCTGAAACCTGTCGCCTTTATTACAGCTGCTTGCACCTATTTTGGTGCTTAATTCTTCCTCCAGTGATTTTACGTAGATCCGTTCTCTCTCCCCAGAGGGTTCCTTAACATTTGGTTTAGTAGCTACCAGCCAGGTTCAGCCCAACTTGGGTTTTTAGAAGGGTGCTCAGTGTCAACTGACATTAGCAAAACTGCAACTTGATGAAAATGATGATTGACAAGAAAGTCCTAAAAATTTACAAGGCACAGATGACATCCCAGGAAAGTAGAACTTCTGAGGCTCTAGAGAAAACGCCATACCTGTGCTCACTGTTCAAAGCAGACATTTGGAGATGAGTGTGTGAGCTGAAGTGAGGGGTGGGGGTGGGGATGGAGGCATTGGGATGTAGAGTCTAACCCCAGAGATTAGGGGATGGCTATGCCACCAACTAGTTATGTGACCCAAATAGGTTCTCTTCCATCTTGCATCAATAATTTGAAGGACGTGGGCCACCAGAAGCTCTCGAATATCCCTTCCTTCTCTTATTTAGAAAGACAGTATTTCTAGGACTAGGTGCGGTGGCTCACACCTGTAATCCCAGCACTTTGGGAGGCTGAGGCAGGCAGATCACGAGGTCAAGAGATCGAGACCATCCTGACCAACATGGTGAAATCCCATTTCTACTAAAAATACACACACACACACAAACACAAAGTTGGGTGTGGTGGGGTGCACCTGTAATCCCAGCTACTCAGGAGGCTGAGGCGGGAGAATCACTTGAACCTGGGAGGTGGAGGTTGCAGTGAGCCAAGAGTGAGCCACTGCACTCCACCCTGGTGACAGAGCAAGACTCTGTCTCAAAAAAAAAAAAAAAAAAAAAAAAAAAGTATTTCTAGAAGTCTGGGGAAAACTTCCTGCAGGAAGAGAAGGGAAGCCAACTTCTAGGAAGAATCATGAGCTCTTGCAAAACCAATGTTGCCTATCTGTTTCAGTAATGAAAAGTCATCCTTTTCTCATTCAGGGAATTCACCTCGCTCCCAGCATTGGTTTTGCACTGACAGGTCTGTCATGGGTACGTTACCAAGGCAACAAGAGTTTTTCCCACAGGCATGACAGTCTTTGGGAACTTCTGACCCATTTGAGGAAAATAAAATTCTAGCTAAAATGGTATTTTATTAGATACAATCATTTCTTGCCAACTGCAGTTTTGAGTTAATGATATTTCAGTTTTATAAGCCAAAACATTCAAAGCAGGAATCTGTTTTCATATGTATTACTTGTTGAGTCCATTTAAAAGTTTAAATAAAAGTCTAATTTTGGTTCTTCCCTTGAACTCTATTATATTGTAAGGTAGCAAAAGGGGCTGGCTCTGGATCCAAACTCAGGACTGACCTCAGGTTCCTATACTAATTAGCTGGATGACTTTGGACAAGTTACCAAGCTTCTCAGTTTTCTCATCTGTAAAATGGGAGAAATAGCACAAGCCATCTTAAAGGAAGGCTGTTAGACATGAACTGTGCTTAGCATAGAGCTTAGCTTGCTTTTCTAGGGAGCCTCACAGCATGAGTTTAGTTTGAAGTGATTCTCAAATGATAACATCCCCACTGCCCAACAGAATCAGCACTTATATCTCCTCTGAAGACACTCACCTTCATCCTAGGCCTCAAAGAATCTCATAAGTACATTTTCAAGGAGTCTGAGCAGCATACAGTAAAAAATAACCAGGTACAGTACATAAAGAAATGAGGTACCTATGAGCAAGAATTAGCAGGAAAAAACAAAATAAAGCAGCACAAGCAGATCACAGATTTTGAATACTAAAAATCATCAAAATTTAAAATTATTAAATGACTTTTTTTTTTTTGAGATAGAGTCTCACTCTGTCGCCCAGGCTGGAGTGCAGCAGTGCTATTTCGGCTCACTGCAACCTCCACCTCCCAGGTTCAAGCGATTCTCCTGCCTCAACCTCCTGAGTAGCTGGGACTACAGGCACATGCCACCATGCCCAGCTAATCTTTGTGTTTTTAGTAGAGATGGGGTTTCATCATGTTGGCCAGGCTGGTCTCAAACTCCTGACCTCAAGAGATCCGCCTGCCTCGGCCTCCCAAAGTGCTGGGATTACAGGTGTGAGCCACTGTGCCTGGCCCTTAAGATGACTATGCTTTTAAAAAATAAGACAAACTTGAAGTTTTTATGGGAATCCAAAATTATTTTTTTAATCACAAATTTGGTAGGAAACTAAATGTAAGTTAGATTTGAAAAATAAAATCACCAATTTTCAAAATCTTCAGTGATCAAGTTTAACAGAAAATTAGACATAACTGAAGGAGAATGAATAAACTAGAAGATGTATAATAATAGATTACTTAGAATGCAGTATAGAAAGACAAAAAGATGGTAAAGTTGGGAGAGAGGTTAAGAAACATGGTAGGTACATGGAGTGAGCAGGCCAAACGTTGTGCTGGCGTTCCAGAAGGAAAAGGCAGAGATAATCGAGTGGAGGCAACATTTCAAGAGATACTGGTTGAGAAGTTTTCAAAACTGATGAAAGTAATCAAGCCACAGATTCAGGACATGTTAAAAATGCCAAGCAAGATGAATTTACATAAATGAACTAGAAAACAAACACACAACATAGACGACGGTGTATTCTTCCGAAGATGGCCACGGCCTTTCCTCTCATCCTGCATGCACTTTTGCGATGTGACTTTTCCCATTCCTCCCATCGAGAGGTGGTGTCTATTTCCTTCACCTTGAATCTAGGCTACTCCAGAAACTTGCATTGACCCACAGAAGCAACAGAAATGACTTTGGGCCTGGACATGAGAAGGCTTTGTGGCTTCTGTGCTCTTTTGGGAACTTGGGTCTCCATGTAAAGAAGTCTAGACTTCCCATACAGAAACAAAGGCCAAGTGGAGGAACACGAAGACACCCAGGTCCCAGTACCAAGTCCCTAGACATCTCATTTGGGACCCACCAAATCAATCCCAGATGGCATTATGTAGAACAGGGACAAGATGTTTCTGCTGAAGACTTCTCAAGCTGCAGGTTCACAGAACTGTGAGTCAATAAAACGGTTGCTACTGTAAGTCACTGAGATTTGGGGTACTTTGCTATGCATCAATAGAGAATGGTGACATAGAAGAGCAATAAAAGCAATAAAAGGTGTGGTGGCTCATGCCTGTAATCCCAACACTTAGAGAGGCTGAGGTGGGAGTATCATTTGAGCCTGGGAGTCCGAGACCAGCCTGGGCAACATAGTGAGACCCCATCCCTAGAAATGTTTTCTTTTTTTAATTAACAGGTGTGGTATATGCACCTGTGGTCCCAGCTACTTGGGAGGCTGAGAAGGGAGGGTCTCTTGAGGCCCAGAGGTCGAGGCAGCAGTGAGCTGTGATATGCCACTGCACTCCAGCCTGGGTAACAAAGCGAGACCTTTCTCAAAAAATAAGATAAAAAATTGTTTTTTTAAAAATATTAATAAAGTGGACAAACCTCTGGTAAGCTAAATCATAAATAATCAGCACCAGAAACAAAAAGAGGGACAGGACTACAGAAGCTGCAGCTATTGAAGAGATAACAGAAAACCATACACACATTTTATGCCAAACCACTTGCAGATTTACTCAAAATGGACACATTCTTAGAAAAATAAAACTTTCCAAAGTGGATTTAAGAAAAATAAAATATGATTAATTCTATAACCGCCAAAGAAATTAAGCAGTAGTCAGGAATCTACCAAAAAATAATATCCAGGCCCAGATGGCTTCATTGGCAACTTCTACCAAACATTTAAAAAAAAAAAAAAGTCCATTCTTTTTACAAACTATTCCAGAAAACAGAAAAATAGGAACATTCCAAAATCCATTTTGTGAGACTGTAAAACATTGGTACCAAAATCCAGCAAGGACAGGGAGAAAAAAGAAACTTACAACTCAATCCCATTCATGAACATATAAGAAAAACAATCTGAAACAAATGTTTCAGCAAACTGAGCCTAGCAACAAAGGAAGAAAATTACACCATGATCAACTTGATTTTATACCAGCAATGCATGGATCATTCGTTATTAACAAGTCTATTAATATAATTCAACATAATAGATCTAGAAGTAAATAATCATGTGATTATTTCTATAGATGCTGAAAAGGACTTTAACAAAATTTAGTATGAATTTCTGATGAATTAAAACCCAGGGAAGTAGAAATTTATGGTGAATTCCTTAATATGGATTTTCTGATGAATTAAAACCCAAGGAAGTAGAAATTTATGATTTCCTTAATATGAACATGCATATGTACATATGTTATATATGTATGTATGATTCCCAAATGCCATCATCTAACTGAATAGGGAAATATTCATTTCCCATTGCTTTTTTGTAACCTTGAGACCACATGGTCCTTAAAAATATGAAAATATAATCAAATTCCATTATAATAAGATAAATTAAGGTATTTCTTACCTGTGGCATTTGCAAAAACCCTAAATCTTGACTACATGCTTTATTGTCAAGCTATGGAAAAATAAAGAATTTTTTATATATTCTGGTAGGAATGTAAATTGGTACAGTCTTCATGGAGGGAAATTTGGTAATATCTAACAAATCTTTATGTGTGTTCATTCTCAACCCAGAAATCCCAGTTCTAGGAATCTATCCTAAGTTAGATGCATAGCCTAGCATAAACTGAACTTGAAAAAGATACATGCATATAACTGTTCATGCCAGTATTATTTGTAATAGCAAAATATTGGAAACAAGGTAATGGTCATGTTGGGAGGCTGGTGGAATATCTGGTACATGCTGGAATATTCTGCAGTTGAGAAAAAACAAAGATCTCTGAACTACTGATAAAGTATTTTCAGGATATATAGTTAAGTGAAAAAAAAATGCAAAAAAAATGTATATAGATTATCTTTTGTGTAAGAATAAAGAAAAATAAGAATATCTTTTCTCAAAAAGAAACAGAAGGATATTAAACCAGTAAAATTGGTTACCTACAAGGATGATAGAAATGGTATAGAAAGGGTAGGGGAAGGGTATGGGAATTCTCTCAGTACATTTTTTCATATAGTTGCCACTTTTGAAGTATGTTAATGTTTTGTATATTGAAAAAACTTAGTAAAAAGTAAGAATGGAAGGAACACAAAAGTAAATACAAACAGACACGCTTAACTGTATGCAAACTAGGTTACATAATTACATAGAGAAAAAAATGATTCAAGTGATTTTGAACAGTTTTTTGATTATAACACCCTGAGTGGGATATATTCTAAAGGAGAAGAATGGCAAAGGAATTTTGAACTTCATTTGTTGGTGGTAGTGGTGTCATAGCAATTCCAGTACTGTATTGTATGCATTGTAGGGTTCAGCAAGTGAGTAAATTCAGTGATATTTGTAGCTCAGATTCACACTATGGGAGAAGGATAATACAAATATGGAATGAAAGAAGGAAATGCAAAAGTGTAGTTTTACATAAAATTAAAGATATCTTTATAAATTTATGGTGTTTTTTAAAAAGAAAACTGTAATTCTTAATTCTGCCACTGAAATGGCCTAGACAATAACACATCAGTGGCAACAAACATTCCCAGCGCCTGGGCCTTGGTTTCTAAATAACACCCCCTATCAATAGAAGCCTTGAAGAAACAGCTAATTCCAGGTTTCGGATAGAGGAAATACAAGATCAGCTGGGAAAATCTTGTACCATGACGTTTAAAAGTGCTTAAAAATTGAGAGGGACACAGAAGTCACTTGAAGAGGCTCTCACTGGCCAAATCTGTAATAACTTGGGCATCAAAATGAAAAGTAACAGGCCTGGATTATAACCCACTGATGAATAAGAGTCTATACATGAATTTCTTTCTTTCTTTTTTTTTTTTTTTTTTTGAGATAGGGTCTCACTGTATTGCCTCAGCTGGTCTCCAACTCCTAGTTTCAAGCTATCCTCCCTGCTTAGCCTCCCATAAGTGAATTTCATATGAAAAAGATAAGACAAAAAGGAGTGGTGAGTTCAATTAAATATTTTTTAAGTGGGGGAGAAAAGAGAATCTCTTTTTTTTATGTAGAAAACCCAGCTAACAGTAGCAGAAGGAAGAAGGAATGATAGAAATAGAAAAATCACCATTTTACAATCACCATGGTAAAAATTTAGGCAAAAAATATCAATGGATGCTAAAAATCACTGAGAAAGAGAGTCACACAGTCTTACGGTATCTCCCTACTGATGATTTATAAATCACATGGGGAATGTTACCTTCACAAGGAAAAAAGACAGGCACCACCTTAACCAAAGTATCGAATTTGACATCATCAACTAGGAGATTCGTGAAGATCACTGTGTTCCCTAATGTGATATATCCAGGACACAACATAATCCATCTAGTATTTCTGCCAGAAGAGTTTAATCTGATTCTAGCAATGAAACAATTTGGACAAATTCAAACTGAGATGTGGACACACACGAAAACCAGCTGAAAACGTTCAATGGCACGAAAGAAATAAAAAGCTGAAAGAACTATTCTTGATGAAAAGACATTAAAGAGACAGGACAAATAAATGCAGTGTGTGGTCTCTGATAAATCTAATATGCAATGACCAAAGAAATGAACAAAATAATAAAAGTCAACTGATTTAATTCACAACAGTAGCAGATTAAAGGAGTAAGTCAGCCAATCATCTTAATAAGTACAGAAAAAAGCATTATATAAATTTCAACATCCACTTCTAATTTTTAAAGTCCTCTTAGCAAATTTGGAATAAAGGTTTCTTAATCTAATAGAGCGTATCTACAAAAATGTCTTTAGCAAACACTACACTTACTGATGAGAAATCAACTTTTTTTTTTTTTTTGAGATAGTCTGGCTGTGTCACCCAGGCTGGAGTGTGGTGGCACCGTCTTGGCTCACTGCAGCCTCCACCTCCCAGGTTCAAGTGATTCCCTGTCTCAACATCCCAAACAGCTGGGATTACAGGTGACCGCCATTATGTCTGGCTAATTTTTGTATTTTTGTAGAGATGGGGTTTCACCATGTTGGCCAGGCTGGTCTCAAACTCCTGACCTCACCACCATGTCCAGCCTAACATTTTCCTTTTGAATTTGGGAATAAGAATGCCTCTAATCATAATTTCTATGAAAAAAAATTGCTGTGCAGGCACCGGCAGGCACAGCAAGGTAAGAAAAAGAAATAAAAGGTCTACAGATTGAAGGGGAAGTATTATTCCTCTTCAAACACTGTCATTATTGGCAGGATTATATGTATTAGGTTGGTGGAAAAGTGATTGCTATTTTGCCATTGCTTTGTTACAAAGCAATAGAGCACTGATCCAGACTTGACCCTGGATTCTCGATTTTTTAAAGGTCAGCTGGAACAATGATATGTGCATTAGTTCTTCTGGTGGGAGCATTAAATAGCATTAAAAGTATGGCAAAAACAGCAATCACTTTTGCATCAACCTAATAGAAAACCCAAATGAATAAACAGATAAATTATTAAAATGTATAGGAGTTTAGTTGAGTTCAAAATCACACAAAAATCCATTTTATTTCTATATACCAATAACAAACATTTTCAAAATAAAAATTTAAAAATCCACTTGCCACACAAGAAAAATATCTATACCTAGGAATCAATTGAACAAAATATGTCCATGCCTGCAACAGAGAAAACTTTGAGAGGCATTAAAGATCTAAATATATGGTCATGAATTGAAAGACTTAACATTGTAAAGATGCCTACTTTCCCCAACTTGATTAGTAGAATTCAAAGCAATCTCTATCAAAATCCCAACAGGTTTTCTACAGCGGAAACTGCCAAGCTGAGAGTAAAATTTACATGGAAATTCAAAGCCAAGACACTTCTGAAGAAGAAGAAAACATAGGAAGACTTATTTTCTCAAAAACAGAAGTTAAAATGAAGCCACAGAATCAAGACAATGTGTTATTGGCCCTCAGATAGATAAATGAACTAACAGAGCAAAAAAAAGAGTGTTGACACAGATAGAAACATACGTAAATCCTTAATGTACAAACAGAGGCAACTCTTTACAGTGGTGGGGAAACAATTGATTTTTCAATAAACGGTACTAAGACAACTGAGTATCTTCATTAAAAAAAGAATAGGGGGCTGGGAGTGGTGGCTCATACCTGTAATCCCAACACTTTGGGAGGCCGAGGTAGCAGGATTGCTTGAGCCCAAGAGTTTGAGACTAGCCTGGGCAACATAGTGAAACTTCTTCTCTACAAAAAATACTAAAAATAGCCAGGCATGGTGGCATGTGCCTGAACACAATATTTTGATTATACACCCTGAGTGGGCGTGTGGTCCCAGCTACCTGGGAGGCTGAGGTGGGAGGATTACTTGAGCCTGGGAAGTTGAGGCTACAATGAGCCATAATTGTGCCACTGTCCTCCAGCCTAGGCAAACAGAGTGAGACCCTATCTCAAAAAGAAATAACAATGACAACATTGGGCTCCTCTCTATACTATTCATAAAAGTCAATCCCAGGTGTAGGGGGATTGACTCAAATGAGAAAAGTAAATTTATACAGTTTTTAGAAGAAAATAGAGGATATCTTCATGACCTTGAGGTAGGAGGGGAGTTCTTTGAATAAGGTACAAAGAACACAAACCATAAAGAAAGATTTAAAATTCATATACTTAAGAATAAAGGCCAGGCACGGTGGCTGAAGCCTGTAATCCCAGCACTTTGGGAGGCCAAGGCAGATGGATCACTTGAGGTCGGGAGTTTGAGACCAGCCTGGCCAACATGGTGAAACCCATCTCTGCTAAAAATACAAAATTTAGCCAGGCATGGTGGCAGGTGCCTGTAATCCCAGCTTCTCGGGAGGCTGAGGCAAGAGAATCGCTTGAACCTAGGAGGCGGAGATTGAAGTGAGACGAGATCAAGACCAAGCCACTGCACTTCCACCTGGGTGATAGAGCCAGACTCTGTCTCAAAAAGGAAAAAAGAAAAAAGAAAAAAAAAGAACAAAGAGAATATACAAATGGACAATTGTGGGACCACATAAGACAACAGAACTCTGAGCCACAATCTGCAATCAGCCAGCCCAGGGAGCCACACTGCAGCCTCTGCAGCAATCAGCCCAGAATGGCCAGGTTTGGTTAATGACTGCCATCTTCTCTATTTTTTGCTTCACTTCCAACTCAGGACCAGTCAGAGAAAGCCAAATACACTCCCAGCTGGATAACTCCAGATGCCCTGCCTCTAGCCAGCTGGTCCCCAGCTCCCCAATACCAACAACCTCCAACCACAACGACCTGACGTTTTCCCTTTTTCCACTGGAAAGCTTTCCCACTCCCCTGCCTGCCTTTGAATCTTGGCCAAACACAAGCGATGGCTCGCTGCAGCAAGCTCTGAATAAATACCTCTATTTGTTCTCATTTGGGCGGTCTTCATTTATTTACACAAAATTCAGAATTTTGCTCATAAAAAGTCCCCATAGAGTAGTAGAACAAGCTTCAGAGTGGACGAAGGTATTTGTCATGTGTAACCGTCAAAGAGCTAGTGCACAGCATATATAAAGAACTCCTAGAAAAATCAATAGGAAAAAGACTTGAACAGGCACTTCACGAAAGAGAAACTCAAATGATCAATATGGAAACATTCCTTGGCCTCATCAGTAATCAAGGAAATACAGTCATCCTGTGCAGAAGGCACAGCCGGCATCGTCATTCTCCCCACGGCTCAGAGCGGTAACTGACTTGCCCCAGAGGAGCCTCAGACCTGGGGCTCAGACCCTAGCAGGCCCAGGACTCTGTCCCATGCCTCCTCCTCTCTCTCTGGGGGTTCAAAGGGGGTCAAAGGCAAGTGCCTTCTCACTCCAGAGCCCGTCCTCTCATCTGGAGAAGATGAAAGATCATCTTTAAGGCCTTTTCAGTTTAAAAGGTTCTGCCTTCCTATGCAAAGGGAGAGCCAATGATGGGAAGAAGGGCAGAGAGGGATAGCGGCGGAGGCACAATCTGCCCACAGCCATTCACGTTGTGGGGCGTGGAAAGGCTGGCTGGCCGCCCACTCAGTTCAACGAAAGCTCAGCACTCTGCTTAGCAGAACTAAAGAATGCGGGCAATCTTTCAGAATTTATCATCTGGAAATCTGTCTTCCTTTGTCCTTTAGCGAAAAACAAAACAAAGCTCATAAATAGTAATAATCGATATATGCAGAGTAGTAGTATTAATATTTCCATTTTAAGAATGAAAAAAATCAAGGTCCAGGGAGGTAGAAGAACGTGCCCAAGGCCACACAGCACCAACAGCTAGACTCCAGGATTTTTCTGTGCCACTGTGCCGCTGCCCGACAGCACTTCTCTCCTAGCCCAAGACCTGCCTCTCGCCTCACAGCCTTTGGGACATGTAACCCTGTGCAGGCATCCTCTGCATCCCATTCCACAGCAGGCAAACCAGCCTTCCTATTCTTGAACTGTACACTTTGTGCTTTATGTCATCAAATGCACACACTCCTCTTGCACGCTCCTTGCCTAAGCAACATGGGACACCAGCGAAGCTAAACCATCGGTTGTCCTCTGAGCAAAAGGCATGCTTACCTTGCCCCAGAAGCAGCAGCAGCCCCAGGAGGAAAACGCCCGGCTGCAGCCCCATGCCAGAACGCTCCAGGTGTCTCCGGCCTCTGGAAGAGCTGCTCCAGCAGAGAGATGGACTATCACGCCTCCTCCTGCTTTTATGCTCCTCTGTGTTCTGATAGTGCACCTGTCATAAATTTTACCGTGTTCACCTTTGAAAGGGGGCAGTGGCGGGCTGTAAATGATAAACATTAACATTTAGGCGGAAGAGTTCTTCAGGCAGATGAGTCCATCATGGGTAGCATGTTCTAGTCGTAGATACTAACAGACCCGGGTCGCATAGCCACCTCCATACAGCCTTCCATGATGGTGGGTGCCCAGAAATTGCCGGCGTTAGGGTCTGCTGAGAAGAACGCAAGCTTGGGAATCCCAGGTGCTGGTCGGAATTCCAAATCAGCCACAGCTGTGGGAAGTTGGGTGCCTCCCTTAACTTGGCCTCAGCTTTCTCAGCTGTAAGCCAGGAGATCCAAAGTACCTTGCAACAACTGTAAACCATAAAGCCACCTCCAAAGGTGAAACGTGTTCCCACCATGTCTCAGGAGTTCTGCTAGGTTTCCTGGTTTGCATGACACGGAAAAGTTTGTTTCTGTCCCCCCTTGGATGGCCAGTTGTGTTGGGAGGATGTGCATGCCACACTTTTGTTGTCTGCATGTTGAATTCAGAGACACAAGCCAGAGAGGTTGAACCAAGCTTGATGCAATCAGCAGTTTCCTTCAGGCAAACTAAGTCAGGAATGCTGGGCTGGGTCTAAACTGGGCAGACAGAGCTGGCAGTTAAAGCCTGAGTGACAAAATACTCTTGAGAGCAGAATTTAAATTTGTTCCACAAATACCAAGAAACAATTGCCTTGGTTGATAGGAACAAATGTATTTAAAGTATCCTTGCTTTCTGGCCACACTTGTGGGTGTGAGGCTGGGATCCTGACTTCTCAGGTCTAGTTAAGACTCTGGGGCTGGTTCCCATGACCCAACCTCAGATCCTGATCTCCTGGCTGACCCACTTTTCTCACATTGAAAAATCACAATCAGGCGCAGTGTCTCACACCTGTGATCTCAGCACTTTGGGAGGTTAAAGCAGGAGGATCGATTGAATCCAAGAATTTGAAAACCAGCCTGGGCAACCCTATCTCTATAAAAAATTAAATGAGTTAGTCAAGCATGGTGGCATGCACTATAATCCCCGCTACTTGGGAGGCTGAGGCAAGAGGACTGCTGGAGCCCAAAGGTTCAAGGTTGCAGGGAGCTATGATGGCACCACTGTATTCCAGCCTGGGCAAGAGCAAGACTCCATCTCAATTTTTAAAAAAATTTTTTTAAATCATAGTGATTACCTCTATTGTCTTGAGTAGGAAGTGAAGACGAAGTGGGTGACCCTTTGTTCCTGAATCTCTGGTTTTAGGATGTCATCTTTCTTTCTCAACTGCTCAGAAAAAGTGTGACTTGTGGGTCACCACTGATTTCGCCATGCCAAAGGCTGAGCCTAAGCCTCAAGACTGTAAGGGGGTCTTGGGACATGCCAGAGGTGTGTGGACAATGACACACTTAGTCTAGCTGGGCATCAGCTAGTTCCAGAGTCTGGAAGAGGGCAGCACACACAGAAAAGAAGAAAATATACCCAAGGCCAAGGTCTGCAGGGGCCAAGTGAGCACAGATGCCCTGGGCATGTGGACACTTATCATCTTCACTAAACTGCCCCCAAGGTCAATGAGAAACCAGCGCTACTATCCCACTACTAAGGATGTCAGGAGTCTACCCAGTTCCGTGCCACCAGCAGCTTTGAGGAGCATTGCTGAACTTGCTTGGGCTGAATAGGCCAAGGTCTCCACTTACATGTAGGCCAGCTGGAGGTGGGGTAGGAAGTACACAGGGCATGGGCAGAAATAAGTCGGTTCCACACTCCAGGTGTTCGCCCATCTCTAACTGCTTCTCTCCAGGTCTCCCACAGCCCAGATGGGTTACCATCCTTCCTCAAACCTCTTTCACATTTAGAAAAATTGAGAAGTGCCTTAAAAACATTTAGAATTTCTGTAAGTCATTTTGGTATGGGACAGAGTGAATGTCCTTTTAGGTAGAGTAAATCTCTTGAGTCCCACCCATGCATCGAGGCATCTTCAACAACTGTGAGGCTGTGAGGGAAGCAACATTTCATGGGCACTCCTTTTAAACATTTTTTAAAAAATAGAGATGAAGTCTCACTATGCTGCCCAAGCTGGTCTTGAATTCCTGGGCTTAATCAGTCCTCCCACCTTGGCCTCCCAAAGTGCTGCATTTACAGGCATGAGCCACCTCGCCCAGCCTCAGGGCAACTTAACTGGCACTTACTATCTATGTGTTCTCGTAGCAGCTATGAAAACACCGGGAAAGTCATTGTCTGAAGTCAAAGACAGGCTCCGTCACGTGTCCATAAAATTTCGTTCTCTGATTTTTGCTAGAAAATGCCCGAAGAGGACATGTCCTATAAAAGGGGATAAGAAATATTCTCCATTTCAGATTTTAGCAACAATCACCAGGTGCTCCTTTTGGAAAAGGCACAGGTCCGTGAATTCACATCTCTCAGGGATAGTGGCACATGGCTTGCTCAGAGGTTTCTTGGCCACTGAAAAAGCTGAGCATTTGCTGTTGTCCAAGAATCCACAGGGGAGCGCCAGACTAAGCTCCTGGCACAGGGCCCATGGGGATTAAAGCAGTAAAGGCCTTCCATGAGGGTTTACAACCCATTGTTATCCCATCGATCTGATTTGATTAATGATCAGCCCATTTTAAAAAACGAAACAGAACGTAAAATATCTGAGGGCATTGCAATATAATAAGCGTAAGCAATGTATCGAGAAAATTTCTGTTTCAGCTACGTGTAGTGAGGCAATTATGTATTTCTCAATGTAGGTCACAGTCCAAAAAAAGTTGAAAACCACCACAACTTCAGAGAGTAATAGATCCACAAGGAAATCCCTAGACTTTGAGAAAAGTAAAACAGGTTTGTTTTTCCTTCTGGTTAAAGATGTAGCTAGACCCAATTCCCTTGTGTTAGGAGCTAGAAGCAATGTCTACAAATGGCTCTGAGTCTTCTTTGCAAGAAGGGTAAGTTCAAGTCAAGTGTTTTATTGTTTGTTGGTTGGTTTTTTTTTTTTTTTTTTTTTAAGAGAAAGGGTTCTGTTGCCCAGGCTGGACTGCAGTGGTTATTCACGTGCATTATCATTGCACACTATAACCTTAAACTTCTGGCCTCAAGCAATCCTCCTGCCTCTGCTTCCTGAGTAGCTGGGATCATAGGCACACGCCACCACACCCAGCTTCAGCTCAAGCTTTTTAATGACTGTAAACAGAGAGTGAATCCAATTGTCCTCTTCTTTCAACAAGGAAAATGTAGACCCTGGCACCTGAGTGAGCTCTGATACTGTGATGGGAAGTATGTACCAGCAGCCTGCCATCTTGGACAAGTGCCCCTTGATGCCTGTTTTAGGAAGACACCCCACTGGAAGAGGGAGGGTACACACCAGAACTGTGGGAGGGTGGAATACCGTATATCCCAGAGCAATCTGCATTATGTCAGTAATGCTCTGGGGATTTTCTGCCTCAAGTTTCAGCTTTTCTGAAGTTCTGACTGGTCCTCACCGTGACAGCCTTGCATTGCTCATGCTTTCTGCATGGAAATAGTCTTATGTTCCCAGCAAGGGAGGGGCTGGGCCTTTCTCTTCCTACCTCCTTGGTACCCACAAAACTCTTCCCCCTGAATCACCTAGCCCAGTGTTCTGCACATACCAGGCCCTCCACAAATCTTCATTCACTAGCTGAGTACTCTCCAGGGGCAAAGAAACAACTGGTGTGACTGGCCTGCATCCTCCATCGCCCTTCCCAGTCACAGAAGTAAAAGAAGGCTTGGATTAAGACTTTCCTAATCCAAGCACTATCTAGTCCTGGCATTCTCTAGACGCCAGGACTCCTGTGTATTTCCAATGGGACCTGGGTACATGCATGCAAAACATTGTCTAATGCAAGTAGCTGGGCTGACTTAGCTTTCCTTGGGCAGAGGCTTTGCTTATAATCAAGATACTAAAGACAAGAAGAGCTTAATTAAGGAATGAGAAAGGAAGAAATAAAATGAAGGTCCCAGTAATGCAATTCTATTTTTAAAAATGTGGTTTTCAAATATCACAGACTTATTAATAAAAAGAGAAAGACTGGCAGGACAAATCCCAGCAGAACGCACACTCCATGAGGGAAGGGACCTGGCCTGTCTTATTCTTTGCTATGTCCCAGCACGTTTGCTATGTTCCCAGAATCCACCCAGATGGTGGATGAATAAATAAATAAATAAATGAAACTCAGAATAAAAGGAAAGAGACCAAGACTACTATAAAAAGATCAGATCAGCAGAAAAGGATGAGGATGGAAAAGATGAAAGGAATTAAAGCATCTTTTAGGATAGAAAGCTGTGGAAAAAGAGAGGTACATTGCCCAGTACCATGAAGCGTGATGGGAACAGATGATGGAAAAGTAACGTGGGGGTTCGTGGTCGAGCTGTCGCCAACATCACACCATTACTCTTCCACGTAGTGCTTCTCAATCCTGGCTGCACATTGGAACCACCTGGGGAACTTTTTTAAAGAATACTCGTGGCCAGGCATGGTGACTTACTCCTGTAATCCCAGCACTTTGGGAGGCCAAGACGAGCGGATCACTAGGTCAGGAGTTCGAGACCTGCCTAACCAACATAGTGAAACCTCATCTCTACTAAAAATACAAAAATTAGCTGGGCGTGGTGGTGCACACCTGTAAGCCCAGCTACTCTGAAGGCTGAGGCAGGAGAATCACTTGAACCCAGGAGGTGGAAGTTGTGGTGAGCTGAGATCAAGACCCCAAAAAGAATACTTGTGCCCAGGCTTTACTCTCAGAGATTTTGATTTAATTGGTCCAGGGTGGGACATGGGCATTGATCCGTTTTAAAATTCATCAGTAGATTCTAATGTGCAGCCAGGGCTAGAACCACTGCTCCGGTGGAGTCAGAGCTCTCAGGGACCTGCCCAGTGCCCAGCACTGAGGGACAAGATGGCTGCACCTCCGCTGCCTTGGACAAGGCAAAGGTTCACCAGACATGGAAGGATGCCAGGACAGCCTACTCAGCACTGACAAAATCCGGCTGACCTGGCAGCCTCTCCAGATAGGAAACCCAGGGAAACGGCACTGGGTAAGGTGCTGGGACTTCTCTCCAAGAGGTCAGGGAGTAGGCGGGAAAGGGCTGTTTCTGGTGCCTGAGGAAGGCCCATCATTGAGCAGCAGGACGCGTGGGCTGGAGGCCAAGATCCATTGTGATTGATGCCTATTATCACCTACAGTCATTTCCTCTTCCTCATGCCTCTGTTTCCTCAGCTGAGAGACTGGCAGCATGGATTCCATTCTTTTGCATGCAATGCACGCTCATCTCACCCCTTCCCTACCATGTCAGGGGGCAAGGGGTGAGATGAGCTGCGCACTTCACACCTCCTGGACGCTCCCCTTCCCACACCAACCGTTGGCACAGAGATGGGCCCGGCACTGGCTCAATACCATTTGCAGATGGCGGACGCGTGAGGCCCCCACTGCACAAGCCGGGGCAGCCTCTAAGTCACATGGCAACTCTGCCTTTCGGCCTCTTTCTCTTTCCTCTCCCTCTTGCCATTTCAGATTCAGGGCCTCCTAGAACCCCAGAGCCCTTCTAGCAATGACTAGGAACTTTACTAGCACTTTGCTTCCCAACCTGTACTCCTCCCAGCACATGGAAGATGGTGATCTTTCTACAGCACAGAAGGTAAGAGAAAAGGTCATCTTTGGCCTGAGATGATCAGCGAGGGGTCCTGAACAGCCCCAAGAACCTCCTGGCAGTCCTGAAGGGCTAGAAGTGTCAATATCTTTGCTCATCTGTGACCCATGAGAGCTCCTACATCCAGGTCCAGATTTAAATAGCATTTGTTGAGCACCTAGTATGTGCCAGGCACCTGGTTATTCAAATGTATAAATGCTGTGTCATTTAATACCAGCTATATTTCTCAGGGGTTAAGAGGCTTAACTAAGATCACCCAACAAGTAAGTTTAAAAGGAGGCTGTAACCCACACCTCCCGCATCCATTAGTGTGTTCCCAGTGTGACTGCGAGCTGCCCCTGTGAAATGCCCTAAACACCCCAGGATGAGGCCGGGAAGGCTGTTGATTCTGAGCCAGCAGGGAGCAGCCCTCAGCTCATGCACCCACTTTTCAGGAGAGTCTGGCAATGAGGCCTTCTCTCCCAGACTCTGAGTCTGAGTTGAGCATCCCGCCCAACCATCACATGGCCTGGGCCCCAGGGCTCCCCCTACCCTGTGGAGGAAGCGCCACTTGTCCTGGCAGAAGGCACCCAAAGAGTGTCCCCGTTAGTACCATCTCAGAAGGACTGGAGACCCAAATGGGATTCTCCCACCCATCCGAGCTTGTGGACACTGAGTGTGTCCCTTCCTCCTCCCCTTTTGGGGAGAATCCTACCAATGGATTTCCAGAATCCAAGAAGGCAACAGGAACTAGGTCAGAACTGGTCAGCACACCTGGACCTTAACAGCCACCTAGTACGGTCCTTCCCATCGTACAGAGGAAGACACTGAGCAAAGAAAGAGGCAGGCAAAGTCCTGAACTGGGGTTTTGGGTTCCCTGATCCAAGCCCAGTGTTCTCTCCCACTCATTTTGTAAGACTGGATCACCATGGCCACATGCAGCCATGGTATTTCTAGTCCAGTCTTACTAATAAGACAACCCCAAGGGGATTCGTAACTTGCCTCCGTGACTAAGGCAGAGCCCAGAGCTCTTGCCTCTACCATAGCCCGGGAGTGGCCAAGTTCAAGCCATGGAGACTCAGCACAGGCCCTGTGCTCGCAGATACCACATAAAGCCCATGCCCACCCCATCTTCATCCTGGGGAGGGGGTCCCATGGAGACAGGCTAGTGTGGCTGCCGGGCCCTGGCACATGGGAGAAACTCCCCTGGATCTTCTAGAGCTGAAATCCTGTGTCCTGGTCCCATGTGGCAGGGCCAGGAGATGGCTCCGGGGAGAAAAGAGGTGTGAACTTTGCTGCTCTGCCCACCAGGGGGATCCTGAAGGAACACCTGCTATGGAGCTAATCTTTCCCTCACTTAATTCCCTTTTCATTCTGTCCATGGGAGCTATAATCTGTCCTTCAAATCCGAAAGAAATAACCAAAGGCTCCCAGTCTTTCCCTGGGAAACTCATGTGCTCCAGACCACAGTGGGAGGCTCCTGGCGCCAACAGCCCCAAGTGTCATGCACTGACCCCATCTATCCCCCTGGCCTGTGTTCAGAGGATAGTATATGCCCAGAAAAGCTTCTCCTGGACAAGGGGTCCAGGGAGGAAAGAGAGCCTTTCTAGCCCCAGCCGTGGCAACTTACCAGCTGGGGAAGCCTCTCCACCTGTACTGCAGTCACTCTGGAATGGCCTCTGAGCCCTTGGCTGTGTAGCAGGGGACTGAGGTGGCATGGCATGGTATGGATGGCATGGCATGGCGTCATCAGCTTGTTGGAGCTGAGCTGTCAGCATCATCGGACACTGGCACGTGGGTGTTAATAGCTTTGGCAATAATGTGCAAGCTTGCTTGCTCTCCCAGCTACACAGGCCCACTGTTTACCTTTGATGGTACCCCCTGGGGAGAGGGCAGTGGTATGAGAGTAAGCAGGCCAGGGTGAGGTGAGACTGGGACTGGCTTCTGTCCTCAGGGCCCTGATGCAGACTGGCCACTAGGCCTGGCTGGGCTCACAGATCTGTGCTGACCTCTAGCCATGGGGACATCGAGCTGGATGGGGCACAGCCCTGAGGAGTTTGCCATCTCAGCTGGCTCCATCCTGAGGGACTACCTGCCACCTCTGCCTCTGGGCACCACTAGCTGGCATTGCAGCCTCCCATTCCTCCTTTCTCCTCCTCCTGCTTCTCCTCCTCCTCCTCCTGCTTCTCCTCCTCCTCCTCCTCTTCCTCCTCCTGCTTCTCCTCTTCCTCCTCCTCCTCCTCCTCCTCCTGCTTCTCTTCCTCTTCTTCCTCCACTTCCTCCTACTCCTCATCCTGCTTCTCCTTTTTTTTGAGACAGGGTCTCGCTCAGTCATCTAGGATAGAGTGCAGTGGCTCGATCTTGGCTCACTTGGCTCACCGCAACCTCTGCCTCTTGGGCTCAATCCATCCTCTCACCTCAGCCTCCCAAGTAGCTGGGACCACAGGTGTGTGCTGCCATGCCTAACTAATTTTTGTATTTTTTGTAGAGACGGGGTTTCACCATGTTGATCTCGAACTCCTGTGTTTGAACCATCCACCCACCTCAGCCTCCCAAACTGTCAGGATTATAGGCATGAGCCGCTGTGCCCCGTTCCTCTCTTCCTTCATGGATTCAGGAAGGACTTTGTTCATAACTGCAAAGTTAGCACCCGAAGAGATAACCTAAGCAAACAGAATTTTCAAATTCCACATCTTTTCCATTCTAATCCCTGCATATTTTCAAAGTATAATCTTCCTGGAACAGACCGTGCCTTAAAACCCACAAAAATGTTTAGAAACTCACCACACGAGAGCAGGTGGGAAAGCCAGATGTTCCTTCCTAGTTTCTCTGCACCAAAACCTTGTCTCTTACCCCAGGACACAACACCGCATCACTTTTGTCCAGCTGGGTATGGTCCTTCATTGACCCTTAGAGGCCTTCTCGGAGCGTGTGGGAGGAGGAGCATGTGGGGACACGGCTCTCCAGAGAGTGGCTGGGATCTCAGCGTGGCCTCTGCGGGAAGCCTGGCCGGCTCCTCTGCCTCCCACTCACTCTCTTCTTCGCTGCTGGGCCACAGCTGCTCGCACCAGGTTTCCAGTTATTCCTCTCCGTTGGCATTGAGATCAATGTGTCCTTAATCACGGCGAGGCTCTGATTCTTGCCCCTTAACATCTCCCACCTGAGCTTCTGTACCATCCCTTCAGGGTCAGCATCCCTCGCCAGGGGGACCTTTCTCAAGCACCCTCTGCTCATTTGTCCCTCCCCTTCAGTGTGGCTTCTGCTCCCACCACACTACCAGAATTGCTTGAAGGTCAATCATTTGTTCAATCCAACAGACAATGAGGTCCTCAGACCTCAGCGTACTTGACATCTCAGCCGCATTTCACAGCCAGCCTCTGCCCCAGCCCCTGCTCTCGGACAACGTGCCCTTGGCCTCCAGGCTTCCAGTTTCCTGGTTTCTTCTCTCTGGCAGCTCCTTCTTTGCTGCTGAAGTTCGTCTGGACCCTCCTCTTCCTACCTGTCTCTCGAGGTGGCCACATACACCTACTGGTTTCATTAAAAATCGTGCGTTGACCATTTCCCCCATTTCCTTTTTTCCTTCTTTTTCTTTTTTTTTTTTTTCCCAGACGGAGTCTCACTTTGTCTCTCAGGCTGGAGGGTGGTGGCGCAATCTCAGCTCACTCCAACTTCCACTCCGGGGTTCAAGCAATTCTCCTGCCTCAGCCTCCCAAGTAGCTGGGATTACAGGTGCGTGCCATCATGCCTGGCTACCTTTTTTTTTTTTTTTAGTAGAGTTGGGGGTTTGCCATGTTAGCCAGGCTGGGCTTGAACTCCTGACCTTAGATGACCCACCTGCCTTGGCCTCCCAAGGTGCTGGGATTACAGGCGTGAACCATCACACCCAGCCCATCCCCCCATTTCTATTTTTAGTTAGACCTCTCTTCTAAGCTTCAAACCCTGTAAACGCATTCATGGACTCAGTCTTCATTTTGATGTTTCAGAAGTACCTCAAACTCAAGGAGTTAAGAAACAAACGTGCGATCTTCCCTGACTCATTTGTAACCCCATCGGATATGGCAGCAGCGGCTCATGAAACACTCACCGTTCTTCATCTCCACCGCCCCCAGCTGGGCCCAGGCCTCTGTCCCTCCTCCTCTGAAGGGCTGCTCCATGTCTACCCTTGCTTGTTCCAGTCTTTTCGTTTTCACACGCAGCAGCATGAACGATCTTGTCAAGGGGCAAACTTGATGCTCTCCCCCTTTTTTTTTTTTTTTGAGACACAGTCTTGCTCTGTCACCCAGGCTGGAGTGCAGTGGCACGATCATGGCTCACTGCAGCCTTGACCTCCCAGGCTCAAGTGATCCTCCCGCCTCAGCCTTGCTAGTAGCTGGGACTACAGGCACATCCCACCATACCTGGCTTTTTTTTTTCTTTTTTTGTAGAGATAGGTTTCTACCACATTGCCCAGGCTGGCCTTGAACTCCTGGGTTCAAACTACCTGCCTGCCTCGGCCTCCCAAAGTGCTAGGATTGCAGGTACGAGCCACTGTGCCTGGCCAACTCCACTGTCTTTGTGCTGAGTTCCTTGGCTGTTTTATTCACTTGTCAAATCCGGGTATTTATATTGGTTAATGTTTCCCTCTGGAGCTGCATTCTTGGTGATTTGTTTCTAGCTGTCCCTTGCTTTTTCCTGTGTCCTTAAATTTTATTTATTTATTTATTCATTCATTCATTTATTGAGACAGAGTCTTGTTCTTGCCCAGACTGGAGTGCAATGGCACGATCTCAGCTCACTCCAACCTCTGTCTCCCAGGTTCAAGCGATTCTCCTGCCTCAGCCTCCTGAGTATCTGGGATCACAGGCTCCTGCTACCACATCTGGCTAATTTTTTGTGTTTTTAGTAGAGATGGGGTTTCACCATGTTGATCAGCTGGTCTTGATCTCCTGACCTCAGGTAATCCACCCGCCTCAGCCTCCCAAGGTGTTGGGATTACAGGCGTGAGCCACTGCGCCCAGCACTTAAGTGTTATTTAATCATGAGAAGGAAGTTTAGAGTAGAACGCAGGCATAGTTCCTATAATTTGGCTGTTGAGATGGCCTCACAGATTGGAAAGTCTGCAGTTCTCTCCAGACCAACATCCTCTGAGAACAAACTTTGCTGTGGGTGACCAATAACACCTGATGAGATTATTTTCTCATCTTGGCTATTTGTCCTGAGAACCTAGTTTAGATTCAGAGAGAACATTCTCTCTGATATATTCTACCTGCTAGGGACTCAAGACTGTTGGGTCTAAATTCTGAGGGACTGACCATTAGGTCAGGGGCCCAAGACACTAAGTTGTCTAAGTACCTTCGGCTGACTGTAACTTTCAATTGCAGTAACCAGGAGTCTTCTCAATCTAACCTCCCACTCTGTGAAAACTTCCAGCTTCTGATAGTATCCACATGACCACCACAACTTCTGTCTCTCTAAATCGTAGAATTTCATCAAGGACATTTTGGCATTCAATGAACACTTTGGGGGAACATTTAATTTCATTCAAGCTGCTCATTTGAGAGGTGCCTTAAACCAAAGAGAGAATAAAATTCCCCTGGCCCAAGAAGCACAGCATTTTTTATTTTATTTATTTATTTGTTTTTTGAGACAGAGTCTCACTCACTCTGTCACCCAGGCTGGAGTGCAGTAGCACCATCTTGGCTCACTGCTACCTCTGTTTCCTGGGTTCAAGCAATTCTCCTACCTCAGCCTCCTGAGTAGCTGGGATTGCAGGTGCCCACCACCACACCTGGCTAATTTTGTATTTTTTAGTAGAGATGAGGCTTCACCACGTTAGCTAGGCTGGTTTTGAACTCCTTGGTTCAAGCAATCTGCCTGTTTTGGCCTCCCAAAGTGCTGGGATTACAGGCGTGAGCCACCACGCCTGGCCACGCAGCGAATTTTTATTGGTACACTGACACCTCTAAATGTAAATCCAAGTTTAAGATTGCTTCTTTAAAGGATTCTTTGCTCAAGGCTAACCAATAACTTGATGACCTAAAACTATCTGGGATAGGGCCGGGTGTGGTGGTTCAGCCTGTGATCCTAGCACTTTGGGAGGCCGAGGCGGGTGGGATCACAAGGTCAGAAGATCGAGACCATCTTGGCCAACATGATGAAACCTCATCTCAACTAAAATACAAAAAATTAGCCAGGCGTGGTGGTGCATGCCTGTAGTCCCAGCTATTCAGGAGACTGAGGCAGGGGAATTGCTTGAACCAGGAGGTGGAGGTTGCAGTGAGCTGAGATCATGCCACTGTACTCCAACCTGGCGACAGAGCAAGACTCAAAAAAAAACAAACAAACAAACAAAAAAACTATAAACTAACTATAAACTATCCTGGATAAAGCTACCTGCCATGTTAAACCTCCACCCTCCAGCGCCAGTTTCCCTTCATTATACCCTACTCTTCCCCTTCTTCCACATGGATTAGACCCCAATCTTTCTGCCCCTTCACCTGTTCCTCTGCTTGTCTAAAGATTATTTCTTGTTTGATAAGACAATAATAACAGAATAACCAAAACAATCTTGAAAATGAAGAACAAAGCTGGAGAACTCACACTTACTGATTTCGAAACTTACTATAAAGCTACAGTAGTCAGAACAGTGTGGTACTGGCATAAAGACAGACATATAGATATATAGAATATAGAGTCCAGAAACAAACCCTCTCATATATTGTTAAATGGCTTTCAGCAAGGGTGCAAGACCATTCTGTGGAGGAAAGGGCAGTCTTTTCAACAATCGATGCTTGGAAAACTGAGTATCTCATGCAAAAGAATGAAACTGGGCCCTTACCTAATTCCACATACGAAAATGAACTCAAAGTGGATCAAAGACCTAAATGTAAGATCTAAATCTCTAAAACTTTTAGCAGAAAGCATAGGGTAACAATTTTATTAAATTAGATTTGGTAGTGGTTTCTTGAACATGACACTAACAGCACAGGAAATAAAGAAAAAATAGACAAATTGGACTCCATGAAAATGTAAAAACTTTGTGCATCAAAAGACCCTATCAATAGAGTGAAAAGACAATCTATTTGATTGGAGAAAATATTCGCAAATCATATACCTGATAAGGGATTGATATTCAGAATACACACAGGATTTCTAAGACTCAACCACAACAAAACAACTCAACACAATAATGGGCTAAGGACTTGAATAAACATTTCTCCAAAGAAGACATACAAATGTCCAATAAGCACATGAAAAGATTCTTAACACCACTTATCATTAGGAAAATGCACATCAAAACCACAATGAGATACCCCCTCACACCCAGTCGATGGCTACTATTTTTAAAAAATAGCAGAAAATAGATGTTGGTGAGGAAGTGGAGAAATTGGAACCTTTGCATACTGTTGATAGGCATGTAAAATGGCACAGCTACCATGGAAAACGGTATGATGATTCCTCAAAAAGTTAAAAATAGAATTATCATGTGATCCAGCAATTCTACCTCTGCGTATTTACCCAGAGGATTTGAAAGCCTGGTGTTGAAGAGCTATGTGCACACGTACATTCATAGCAGCATTATTTACAATAACTAAAACATGGAACAACCCAAGTGTCCACTGACCGATGACTGGTTAAGCAAAATGTGATATAGACATGCAATTGGATATTACTCAGCCTTTAAAAGGAAGGAGATTCTCACCCATGCTACATACAGATGAATCTTTTTTTTCACGTTACTTTTTGAGACAGGGTATTGCCCTGTTGCCTAGGCTGGCCTGCAGTGGTACAGTCACTGCTCACTGCAGCCTTGACCGCTCAGGCTCAAGCGATCTTCCTACCTCAACCTCCCTCCCTCAACTACAAGCACACACCACTATTCTCAGCTAATTTTTATTGCTTTTTATGAAGACAGAGTCTCACTATATTCAAGTCCAGACTGGTCTCAAATTCCTGGGCTCAGGCAATCCTCCTGCCTTGGCCTCCCAAAGTGCTGAGATTACAGGCATGAGCCACTGTGCCTGCCTAACGTTCCTGTTCTTTAAACAGTATACGTGTGGTTTGAAATAGTGGGAATTATTTCATTATCCATCATCAGGGAGTGTCCTAATAAGCTGTGGAATATCCTCACTATAGGATACACAGGAATGAAGAAGAATGAGGTGGAGCCACACAGATTCACAAGGCTTTTCAGGGTATTAGGTTGAGGCATAAGTAATTGCAGCGTTATTTTAATGGCAAAAACTGCAATTACTTTTGCACCAACATAATACAACATTGAGTGAAGAAACTAAGAAGCTGACAGGTACGAACAGTGAGATACCAATCAAATACTATATTTTTCTATAGGAAACTATATATGCATGTGTGTATGTGTGTGCGCATATGTAATAAATATGGAAGAAAAGGCTCGTAAGCATACTAAAAAGTCATATAAGTGGTTACTAGATTACCTCTGCTTGGGGATTGGTGGTCTAAAAGTCTTTAGCCTTATTAAAGTCTCTACAGGCCAAGCTCTGTGGCTCATGCCTGTAATCCCAGCATTTTGGGAGGCCAAGGTAGGCAGATCACCTGAGGTCAGGAGTTCCAGATCAGCCTGACCCATATGGTAAAACCCCGTCTCTACTAAAAACACAAAATTAGCTGGGCAAGGTGGCATGTGCCTGTAGTCCCAGCTACTTGGGAGGCTGAGGCAGGAGAATGGCTTGAACCCAGGAGGCGGAGGTTGCAGTGAGCCGAGATCATGCCACTGCACTCCAGCCTGGGCCACAGAGTGACACTCGTCTCAAAAAAAAAAGGATGTGCCTCAGTCCCAACTGTGTGGTAGTGATTTACAGAGAACATAAGGGCCACTCACCTTGAAATAAATGCTCAAGGTGGACTCTCCTTTCCTTCAGGCCTCTCCCCTCTTGCTTCTCATATGGGTGGAATATAAAACAATTCTTCCCCCAATTCAAGGCCCAGTCCTCAGTCAGCATTTCTTCCCTTCCCCTATGGCCATCACCTCCCTGGAGCCTCCCTCTCACTGACCCCTGGTGCTAGGCTCCAGGTGCCCAAACCTTGCCCGGCACTCCAGGAAAATGTGCACCTCCCCTGCATAACTCAGTGACCTGAACCCAGAGGCATCCTCCCTGAGAGGAGCCTGAGGTCCATGCATGTTTACTGTGCTACTTCCATAAGCCAGGTGTGGCCACTGACCTCATGGAACTTATATTCTATATGCCAGGCATAATCACTGACATCATGGCTGGGGACAGGGTCTCTGAGCCCCCAAGGGCCATGCTACCAGATGTTGCTATTTCAGAAGCCCTTGGGCTGCCTGGGCTCGTAGGTGGGATCCACCTGGCCACATGGGGTCTGGTACCTGAAGTATCTGAGCCTCTGATGAGAAGCTTTCATGACACGTGCATTCTCACATCTTAAAATGGGGCAAGGGAAAATTTCTATATTCTAAGCAGGGTAGAGAGGCATTCGTCAAGGAGTTTCACAAATGAATATAAAAGGATAATATGGAAACATACCTGCAGGGGCCTCTCCTTGGCTCTTTGCATGGCTCTGTGATGAGTAGGATCTTGGGGAATTCCCGGAAAGGCCAGGAGGCTGTAATGCAGTGAAGGGAGGTTGAGGCTGGAGGGGTCGGCAGGAGCCCCCTAAGACTTGGTAACATCTGAGCCTTTATTCTAAGAGGAACAAGAGGCTGGTAAAGGTTTGTAAGTGGGAAAGTGCCAGGACCTGCTTCAGGTTTTCAAAAGCTGACAGAGGGCTGCATGGAGAAGGGAAGGCACGGAGACAAGGACAGAGCCAGGAGCCCAGTCAGGAGGCTGTCACCCTTCCAGCCAGAGCTGGAGGAGGCTCGTGATGGTGGGGACGGAGGAAGGTGGGTGAGGAGATGTTTGGGAACTGAAACGCATGGATGACATGTGCAGGTAAGGACGGGTCTCTGGCCTTTGCACTGGCATGGTTGGCACTTCATTCCCTGCACCGGGATCACCGGGCATGAGAATTTTGGGAGAATGCAGAGGGAAATCAGCAGTGCAGTTGTGGACACAGGAGCACGCAGTGCCTCAGGAGATGCCCAAGGGGCAGACAGATACATGCATCAGAGACTCAGAAGAGAACTCTGGGCCAGGGCGGCTCAGAGCCCGATGCAGTCACTCAAGCTGCGGCGGCTGAGCCTGCTAGGGAGGAGAACGAGGGGGAAGGGAAGGGCTTGGGGAACTCTTGGAGACATTTAATGGCAGGGCAGAGAAGAAAAATTCCTGCAGTGCAGACAGAGGAAAGCTGATTGGGGAAGTAGAAGGTTTGTGTCAGGGAGAGAAATATATTTTCAAAATAGAGAATACTGCTGACAAGTCAAGGATCTGAGGCCTGGAAAATTGGGTTTTAGCAAATAAAATAAAATAAAATAAAAAATTGCTGACCTTAATGGGGTCCCTCAGAGCCTCAGATCAGTGCCCCTGGGCACCTAGTCCCAATCTGGATTTTTTTTTTAAGAGACAGGGCCTCACTCTGTCATCTAGGCTGGAGTGCATCACTGCACTGCAGCTTTGAGCCTGGGCTGGGCTCAAGTGATCCTCCCACCCCAGCCTCTGGAGTAGCTGGTACTACAGGCACCCGCCACCATATCTGGCTAATTAAAAAAAACTTTTTTGTAGAGGTGGGGTCTTGCTATGTTTTGTTCAGGCTGGTCTTGAACTCCTGGTCTCAAGTGACCCTCCCACCTTGGCTTCCCAACATGCCCAGCTCCCACTCTGGGACTTCTATCTGCCCACCAGTAAAGAGGAAGGGACCATCACCAAGTTCCCCCGCTCCTGAGCATCATTCCAGAGAACCATCATGGAGGAGACATCCCTGCCCCCGTCTTCACTCACATCCTCCCTGCCCAGGTCCTCCCCAAGTGCAAGTGGGGCTGGCGGCAGCTGGCTGGGGAGGGGAACTCGGAAGAGGCCTGGAAGGGATGATGTGCCCTTGCTAGAGGAGCTGGGGCAGCAGCATGGAGCTCCGCTGTGAGGAGATGGGTACGGGGTTGGCCTGGCAGGTCTGACCAGGTGGGGTGGGCTCCCAGAGATGGGGTGACACAGATGTGGCTGCTTCATTCCATCCAGGTCCCCCGACCTGGGCCCAGGACCAGCCAGCACCACAGGTGCAAAGCCACACGGGACAGATGCCATCCTGTAGGAACATGCTCCCCAGGAGGGTCCTTCAGCCCAGACTAGGGTGCTGGGGTACACAGACGCACAGCACGTCCTGGCCAGGGCCGATGTGGGAAGCATCTGAGCATTGCACTGCAGTTCCCATCACACCTCGCCCTTCTCTGTCCCCGAAACCACGTTGATAAAGGGTCATTTCCTACCTGAACCATTCACAAGCCCTTTTCTCCCTCCTCCCGTCAGCCTCCCAGCCGGCCTCTTGCTCTCCTCCCTGGCATGTGGGTGCTGCTGGGCTTCTCCCTGGGTCTGCCAGCTAGACCTTCAGCCTGGGACAAGCCTCTCTGGGCAGCTCATCCCCGAGAACACTGTGCTAGCCCCATGAAGGAGGTGGGTCCTCCCTGCCCTGGCTCCTGCCCACACTCCAGCATGCAGAGTCTTCACTTGCTTCTTCCCTTCCTCCGCTCATCACCAGGCTTCCCTCCGGGCTGCCAGCTTGGGCTCCTTCCCCACATCCATGAGGCCTGTGGCAGGCGCTCCCCAGGACAGGCTAGGAGCCAGGGCTGCGCTGCGCCCTCCATACACCCGATCATTCCATTCTCACCTCCGAGCTAGGGATCAACCCCTCCTCTCATGAACTGGGAAAGTTATTATTCGTTGAACAGACTCAGAAGGATGTGAAGTGACCTGCCCTCCACCCTGAGCCCAAGCCCTCCCTCTGGCCTTCCCCTGAAAGATGCCCTCAGAGCCTGCCACACAGTTCTGGGCCACACTGCCTCTGTGTCTTCATCCAGTTGTACCTTCAGTCTGGAACACCTTCCTCTTGCCTTCACCTGGCAAGTCCCTTCCTACCCTCCAGATTCACCTCGAACCCCACCTGTCTCAGAGCAAAATGCATGTGAGGGTACTCTTTGGAGTCACAGACCTTCATTCCTTCACTCCTGCATGGCCACTTTCCAGCCATGTGGCCCTGGACAGGTCACTTCACATCCTTCTGAGTCTGTTCAATGAAATACACTTTTCCAGTTCGTGAGAGGAGGGGACGATCGCCAGCTCGGAAGTGAGAATGGAATGGTCAGGTATATAGAGGGCTCAGTGTGACACCGGCTCCTGGCCTGTCCTCAGGAGCGCTTACTGTTGAGGTGTGTTTCTGGTCCCCTCTCACCAACTGTGGACTTCCAGAACATTCTGAGTCTCTCTGACAGTGCCCAGAAGGACGGTTTTGTTTGTTTGTTTGAGACAGAGTCTCGCTCTGTCGCCCAGGCTGGAGTGCAGTGGCGCGACCTCGGCTCACTTCATTCAACCTCCGCCTCCTGGGTTCAAGAGATTCTCCTGCCTTGGCCTCCCGAGTAGCTGGGATTACAGGCACCCACCACCATGCTCAGCTAATTTTTTGTATTTTTTTTAGTAGAGATGGGGTTTCACTGTGTTGGCCGGGCTGGTCTCAAACTCCTGACCACGTGATCTGCCAGTCTCGGCCTCTCAAAGTGCTGGGATTATAGGTGTGAGCCACCGTGCCCGGCCTGGATGTTCTTTAGAACTCGTCTTTGCACCCCTTTTGGTCTTACATAAAATGTGTTTGCTGAATGTAAATAAGGATTGATCTGTCCTGAAAAGAACAAACACTTCCTGTGGCTGGAAGTGCCCCAAGCCAACAAAGGCCTCTCTGCCAGCACCTGCCTTCCTACCCTGAGACCAGCCCAGCCCCTCACCTAGCACCTCGGCCCTGTGCGTTAGACCACTTTAGCCTTTTTCTGGTTCCTCCTGTGCCTCCAGCACAGTGACCTTGGACAGGGAAAAGCCTGGCTGAGCAGAGATGGCCCCCCGACAATGGCCAAAGAAGATGCTCTGCTCATGCAACTGATGGATCCTGCCACTACGTGGGCTGCTCCTCACGGACCCTCTTCTCATGCTGTGCAAATGGAATAAATGGTGTCCGAAGACGGCCAGGTGGGATTACACGACTGCCATGGGAAGAGGCCTAAAGTGTTCGTTCGTATTTTTGTATGCACAGAACAAAAACTTTGAAAGGATATCCTCCCA
>PVKP010011053.1:0-24388 GCA_004027715.1 Plecturocebus donacophilus
TGCTGCTACGCGGCCATTTTGGATCTCTCTCCGCCCGGTGATGAAGTTTTTCTGTTTCTTAGTTTTCCTTTGGCGGACGCCGGTTCCCCTCTTCCCGGGTTCGCTGCGCCCGCTGTGAAACTCTCCGTCCTCAGCGCTTCCAATTGATGTTTTCCTTGTGGGGATGGGACCAGCCGAGCCCGTCCGTCCCGCACACTCCGCACTGGGAAGCGCCGCGCTGGATGCCGGCAAAACAGCCGCGCCGGCCAAAAGAGTCGCGCCGGCGACCCGCGTGGCTTCTCCGCTGGGAATCTCCCGGTCTGTGGGCAACAAAAACTCGTCAGAAAGTGCGGCGTCCACTCGTTCTCTGTGCTTTCACTGGGAGCTACATTCCTGAGCTGTTGTTAGTCGGCCATCTTGGATCTCTCCTTCCACATTTTCTTTATAGTCTATCATCGATGGGCATTTGGGTTGGTTCCATGTCTTTGCTATTGTAAATAGTGCTGCAGTAAACATACATGTGCGTGTGTCTTTGTAGTAGAATGATTTATATATTTTTGGGTATATACCCAGTAATGGGATTGTAGGGTCAAATGGTATTTCTGGTTCTAGATTCTTGAGGGATCACCACACTGTCTTCCACAATGGTTGAACTAATTTATACTCTCACCAACAGTGTAAAAGCATTCCTCTTTCTTCACAGCCCTGCCAGCATTTATTGTTTCTTGACTTTTTAGTAATTGCCATTCTGACTGGCATGAGATGGTATCTCATTGTGGTTTTGATGTGCATTTCTCTAATGATCAGTGATGTTGAGCTTTTTTTCATAGGTTTTTTGGGTGCATAAATGTCTTCTTTTGAGAAGTGTATGTTCATATCCTTTGCCCACTTTTTGATAGGGTTATTTTTTCTTATAAATATGTTTAAATTCTTTGTAGATTCTGGATATTAGGCCTTTATCATATAGGTAGATTGCAAACATTTTCTCCCATTGTGTATGTTGCCTGTTCACTCACTTCTTTTGCAATGCAGAAACCCTTTAGTTTAATTAGATCCTATTTGTGAATTTTGGCTTTTGTTGCAATTGCTTTTGGCATTTTCATCATGAAGTCTTTGCCGATGCCTACGTCCTGAATGGTATTGCCTAGGTTTTCTTCTAGAGTTTTTATGGTTTTGGGTTTTACATTTAAGTCTTTAATCCATCTTGAATTAATTTTTGTATAAGGTGTAAAGAAGGGATCCAGTTTCAATTTTCTGCATATGGCTAGCAAGTTTTCCAAACACCATTTATTAAGTAGGGAATCCTTTCTGCATTGCTTGTTTTTGTCAGGTTTATTGACAATCAGCTGGTTGTGGATCCGTGGTGTTATTTCTGAGGTCTCTGTTCTGTTTCATTGGTCTATATGTCTATTTTGGTACGAGTACCGTGCTGTTTTGGTTTCTGTAACCTTGTAGTATAGTTTGCAGTCAAGTAACATGATGCCTCCAGCTTTGTTCTTTTTGCTTAGGTTTGTCTTGGCTATACAGGCTCTTTTTTGGTTCCATATGAAATTTTAAGTAGTTTTTTTTTTTAACTCTGTGAAGAAAGTCAATGGTAGTTTGATAGGAATAGAATTGAATCTATAAATTACTTAGGGTAGTATGGCCATTTTTACAATATTGATTTTTCCTATTCATGAGAATACTTTTTCATTTGTTTATATCCTCTCTTATTTCCTTGATCAGTGGTTTGTAGTCCTCCTTTAAGAGGTCCTTTATGTCCCTTGTTTTAGCTGTATTCCTAGGTATTTTATTCGCTTTGTAGCAATTGTCAGTGGGTGATCCTTCAAGATTTGGCTCTATGCTTGTCTATTGTTGGTATTTAGGAATGCTTGTGATTTTTGCACATTGATTTTATACCCTGAACTTTGCTGAAGTTGCTTATCAACTCAAGGAGTTTTTGGTCTGAGATGATTCTACATTTCTAAATATAGAATCATGTCATCTATAAACAGAGACAATTTGACTTTCTCTCTTCCTACTTGAATGCCCTTTATGTTTTCCTCTTGCCTGATTGCCCTGGCCAGAACTTCCAATACTGTGTTGAATAGGAGTGGTGAGAGAAGGCATCTTTGTCTTGTGCTGGTTTTCAAAGGGAATGCTTCCACCTTTTGCTTATTTAGTATGATATTGGTTGTGGGTTTGTCATAAACAGCTCTTATTATTTTGAGATATGTTCCATCAATACCTAGTTTATTGAGAGTTTTTAACATGAAGGGATGTTGAATTTTTTTGAAGGCCTTTTCTGCATCTATTGAGATAATCATGTGGTTTTTGTTATTGGTTCTGTTTGTGATAAATTATATTTATTAATTTGAATATGTTGAACCAGCCTCGCATTTGAGGGATGAAGCTGACTTGATCATGCTGGATAAGCTTTTTGATGTCCTGCTGAATTTGGTTTGCCAGTATTTTATTGAAGATATTTACATCAATGTTCATTAGGGATATTGGCCTGAAGTTTTCTTTTTTTGTTGTTGTGTCTCTGCCAGGTTTTGGTATCAGGCTGAAGCTGGCCTCATGAAATGAATTGGAGAAAAGTCTCTCCTTTTTAATTGTTTGGAATAGTTTCAGAAGGAATAGTATCAGCTCCCTTTTGTACCTCTGGTAGAATTTGGCTGTGAATCCATCTGGTCCTGGGATGTTTTTGGTTGGTAGGCTATTAATTACTGCCTTAATTTTCAGAACTTGTTATTGGTCTATTCAGGGACTTGACTCCTTCCTGGTTTAGTGTTGGGAGGGTGTATGTGTCCAGGAATTTATCCATTTCTTCTAGATTTTCTAGTTTTTTTGTGTGAAATATTTATAGGATTCTCTGATGGTAGTTTGTATTTTTGTGGGGTCAGTGGTGATATCCCTTTATCATTTTTTATTGTATCTATTTGATTCTTCTCTCTTTTCTATTTTATTAGTCTTACTAGTGGTCTATTTTGTTAATTTTTTAAAAAAACCTGCTCCTGGATTTCTTGATTTCTTCGAAAGGTTTTTTTTTTTTGTGTTTCTATCTCTTTCAGTTCTTCTCTGATCTTAGTTATTTCTTGTCTTCTGCTAGCTTTTGAATTTGTTTGCTCTTGCTTCTCTAGTTCTTTTAATCATAATGTTAGGGTGTCAATTTGAGATCTTTCTTGCTTTCTAATGTGGGCATTTAGTGTTTTAAATTTCCCTCTGAACACTGCTTTAGCTGTGTCCCAGAGATTCTGGTACATGTCTCTTTGTTCTCATTGGTTTCAAAGAACTTCTTGATTTCTGCTTTAATTTTATTATCTACCCAGGAGTCATTCAGGAGCAATTTGTTCAATTTCCATTCAGTTGTGTGGTTTTTAGTGAGTTTCTTAATCCTAAATTCTAATTTGATTGCACTGTGGTCTGACAGACCGTTTGTTATGATTTCAGCTCTTTTGTGTTTGCTTAGGAGTGTTTTACTTCCAATTATGTAGTTGATTTTCAGTGCCATGTGGCACTGAAAAGAATGTGTATTCTAATGATTTGGGGTGGAGAGTTCTGTAGATGTCTATTAGGTCCACCTGATCCAGAGCTAAGTTCAAGTCCTGAATGTCCTTGTTAATGTTCTTTCTCACTGATCTGTGCAATACTGACAGTGGGGTCTGGAAGTCTCCCACTATTATTGTGTAAGATTCTAAGTCTCTTGGCAGGTCTCTAAAATCTTGTTTTATGACTTTGGATGCTCTTATATTGGGTGCATATATATTTAGGATAGTTAGCTCTTCTTGTTGCATTGATCCCTTTACCATTATGTAATGCCCTTCTTTGACTTTTTTGATCTTTGTTGACTTAAAGTATGTTTTGTCAGAGACTAGGATTGCAACCCCTGCTTTTTTTGCTGTCAATTTTCTTGATAAATTTTCCTCCATTCCTTTATTTTGAGCCTGTATGTGTCCTTGCACATGAGATGGGTCTCCTGAATACAGCACACCAATAGGTCTAGACTCTTCATCCAATTTGCCAGTCTGTGTATTTTAGTTGGGTCATTTAGCTCTTTTACATTTAAGGTTAATATTGTTATGTGTAAATTTGATCCTATCTTCATGATTCTAGCTGGTTATTTTGTACACTGTTTGAAGCAGTTTCTACATAATGTCATCGGTGTTTATTTTGGGTTTTTTTTGTTTGTTTTTTCAGTGGCTGGTACCAATTTTTCTTTTCCATATTTAGTATTTCCTTCAGGAGCTCTTGCAAAGCAGGCCTGGTGATGATGAAATGCCTAAGAATTTGCTTGTCTGAAAAGGATTTTATTTCTCCTTCGCTTATGAATCTTAGTTTGGCTGGATATGAAATTCTGGGTTGGAAATTCTTTTCTTTAAGAATGTTTAATATTGACTCACACTGTCTTCTGGCTTGTAGTGTTTTTGCTGAGAGATCTGCTGTTAGTCTGATGGGCTTCCCTTTGTAGGTTACCTGGTCTTTCTCTCTGGCTGTCCTTAACACATTTTCCTTCATTTTGATCTTGGAGAATCTGATGATTATGTGTCTTGGGGTTGATCTTCTGGTGGAGTATCTTAGTGGTGTTTTCTGTATTTCCTGAATTTGAATGTTGGCTTGTCTTGCTAGGTTGGGGAAGTCCTGGATGATACCCTGAAGTATGTTTTTGAACTTGGTTCCATTTTCCCCATCTCTTTCAAGTACTCCAGTCAATCACAGGTTCAGTCTTTTTACGTAGTTCCATATTTCTCAGAGGTTTTGTTTATTCCTTTTCATTCTTTTCTCAAACCTTGTCTGCCTGCCTTAATTCAGCAAGATGGTCTTCAAACTCTGATATTCTTTCTTCTACTTGATCAATTCAGCTATTGATACTTGTGTATGCTTCATGATATTCTATTGCTGTGTTTTTCAGCTCCATCAGGTCATTTATGTTTTTCTCTTAACTGCTTATTCTAGCTAGCAGCTCCTGTAACCTTTTATCAAGGTTCTTACCTTCTTTGCATTGAATTAGAATGTGTTCTTTTAGCTTAGCAGAGTTTGTTATTACTCAGTTCTGCACTCTTGCTAGAGACGTGTTGCAATCATTTGGAGGGGAAGAGGTACTCTAGCCTTTTGGGTTTTCAGTGTTTTTTTTCTTTCTCATCTTCATGTGTTTGTCTAGTTTTGATCTTTGAGACTGCTTCGCATTTGATGAGATTTTTGTGGGGACTTTTTTGTTGTTGCTTTCTGTTTGTTTTTCTTTCAATGATCAAGTCTCTCTTCTGTAGGGCTGCTGTGGTTTGCTGAGGGTTCACTTCAGGCCCTATTTATCTGGTTCTCTCCTGTGCTGGGAGATATCACTCCAGGAGGCTGGAGAACAGCAAAGATGGGTACCTGTTCCTTCCTCTGGGATCCCTGACCTCGAAGGACACCTCCTTGATGCCAGTAGGAATGCTCTTGTTTAGCATGTCTGACAACTCCTCTTGGAGAATCTCACTCAGTGGGTGTCACAGGGAGCAGGACCCATTAATGAAGCACTTTGGCTGTCCCTTGGTGGAGGTGGTGTGCTGTGCTGGGGGGTAACCCACTCATCTGGATTGCTGTTGCCTGAATTCCTTAGAACTAGCAGGAAGAAACACTGAGTCTGCTACTCCTCAGAGACTACAGCACCCCTCTCCCAGGGGGGAGGGGTGCTGTAGTCTCTGAGGAGTAGCAGACTCAGTGTTTCTAATTCTGGAGATCAGAGTTCTGTCCCTGAGCCCCTGGCTGGAGTTCCTGGAGTTCCTGCAGGGAGGGCCCCACTCAGTGAGGAGGGATGGATCAGGATCAGGCCTGAAGAGACTCTCTGGCCACAGTCTGCCACAGCTGACATGTTGAGCTGTAGGGAATACCTCTTGGGTCCGAGACATCCAGCCTTCTTAGCTTCAGCAGGGGAAAAGCATGGCCTGGAGCTATAGAGATGGCTACTGTCCTTCCCCTGCCCTGGGAGCTTAGTGTGTTAGGCAGCTATCAGTCCCAGTATTGGCCCCTGCCCCTCCCCCAAGGAACTCAGATGGCTAGAGAGCAGAGAGTTGTAGCTGTCACGATGGCCATCCCTCTTCCTGGGAACTCAGCAGGCTTAAGCAGATTCTAGCTAAGTGGCTGTTGAGAATCTGTGTGGCTCTGTGATTGGGACCCTAGGCCCTGATGGTGTGGGCTCACAAATGGGATCTTCTGATCCATGGGTTGCTCTGTTCCATGGAAAAATCATGGTTTTCCAGGCTGGGTAGCATGCTCACTCACCACCTCTCTTGGCTGGGAGATGGCAGCTCCTCTGCCCCCTGTGGCTCTCAGGTGGGCTGCCAAAACACACTGCTCTTCCTTCCTCTCCATGGGTCATGCCAGCTGCCTAGTCAGTCCTGATGACAGAGCCTGGATACCTCAGTGTTGGGAAAAGCAGCAAAGGAGAAAAGACTTACAGAGTGCCTGCATAAATTGGTTACAATTAACATATAAACAAGGAACAACAAACTGCAGAAGGCCTCAGGAGGCCTCTGAGGAGGAGGGCCTCTCCATGCCTCATGTTCCGGTGCAGGGTGACCTCGCTCTGTTACCATAAGCATTGGACTCGGGGAGGTAAAACCCCTTTGTAGCACTATGACGTAGCCAGACTTGTCGACTCCTTGTAAGGCTTCAGTTCCACCAGCTGCACATAGATAATGGGCTAAAGATAACCACATGTTCTTGTTTTGTGAAACTCCCAAACCACCACTGTTACCAATCCTTAGGATGACACACCAGTTCCAGCTCACTGATTCACTTCTGGCTCACTGATTCACTCCACCATTACTCCACCCCTATCCTGTAGATCAAAGTGATTGTAATCAATAAATAGTGTAGATGATCAGAGCTCGGGGCCTTCACTGCCTCCTCCAGAGTAATAAGTAATGGCCCTCTGGTCCTACTGTCTCTTTTAATGTGTCTTTTTCTCATTCCTTTGTTGCCACTGAACTTGGGGTACCCATGGGTGATGTAGGGATGGCTTCCTACATTCTGGTGCCCATTGTGGGGCTCATGGATCCCTGTGTTCTGGGCACCTAATGTATGGGGCTCATGGATTCCCTACACCTCATTTGCCGGCGCAGGATTTGCACAGTGTTTTGGTTCTTTTCGATGAGAGTTTCTGATCACTGCCTCTCCTATTTAGCCCTTTCTGCCCAACCCCCTCCCCTCCCACCCCCCAGCACTATCTCATATCCAGTATTCTTATCATAGAACATGGGAATACTGAAGGGTGTCCCTTGAGGACCTCAAGCATTCCACACATACACTTCTCTGACCCAATTGTGATACAGCTATTTTCTTGATAGAATCAATCACTCCAGTATAGTAACCATTTCTGTTTTTTTTTCCTACTGGTTTATTGGTAATCAGATAATTATTTGTCCTTGTTTATAATTTCTGTTTTTCTTCTACAATGTAAGCTCCCCCTCCTACTATGTATGCAGTTCTCCTCTACCCTTAGAGGGCATAATTTAAAAAAATAGAGTTTATTTTTTAAGAGCAGTTTTAGGTTCACAGCAACTCTGAGCAGAAGATACAGAGAATTCTTAAATACTCCACACCCCAAACATGCACAGCCTTCCTCACTGTCAGCATTGGGCACAAGAATGCTACATTGGTTACATTTGATGAACCTACATCAACACATCCTAATCACCCAAAGCCCACAGGTTACATCAGAGTTCACTCTTGGTGTTGTGCATTCTGTGGTTTGGACAAATGTATAATCACACACACTCACCATTACAGGATCACACAGAGTAGTCTGACTGCTCTAAAAATCCTTTGAACTTGAGTGAACTTGAGTGCCAAGATGGCTGACTAGAAGCAGTGTGTCCGTCTCACAGTGAGGAGATAGAGTGGTGTGTAAACACTAGCTCTTCAACTGGATGGTCCAGGAGGACAGGTTGGAATTCATCAAGAAAACAACCTGACTCATGGAGAACACAGAACAAGGAGACAGGGCAGCCACCTGCCTGGGATTGGCCCAGAGCCAAGGGAGGCCCCCACTGCTGGGAACTGTGAGTGAGTGAGAGCCCCCAGAGACCCACACTTCTACCATGTGGGTATAAGTGAACTCTAATGTAACCTGTGGGCTTCTACCCTTTGCAATCCTAGGCATGGGAGATCACCCCCTGATCTTCTCTCGTGGGGGTTTCTAGACTGGCACTGAGAGCTGCAATGGAGTCTGGGCAGAGCCATCCAGGCCCATGTAGATCCCCAAGGACTTGGACTCCTGAGCACCCTAGTGCCAGCTGCCATAGCTCTGCCAACAAGGGAGGCCAGACTCTCTTGCATGTCCCAGGGTAGGTGCTGCATCCACAATGCTGAGAAGCAGAAGGGCTGCAAGCCTCACCTCCACTATAGCTCTCCAGGAAAATCCCCCTGGCCTGGGGCCTCAGCATGCCACCTCACCCCTGCCTGAGCTCTTGGGCTGGGAGCAGCTTTGCATTTCTCTGGGACAGAGCTCCCAGGGGTAACAGACAGGCATGCCATTTTAGCCACAGCCATGGTCCCTGACCCGAATGCCCTCAGGCTGGGCAGAAAGTGAAGAGCTAAAGGATTTGATGGTGGGCCTCCTGCACAGCACAGCTGCCTTATGAAAAAGTGACCGGTCTACTGTCCACACAGTCTTTGTCCCTGCTATTCCACACTGGGCAGGGCTTCCCGATCTGGACACTCTGCACAGCTACCCTGCCGCACTTGATCACTTCCACAGTGGCTGCGTATTTCTCTGGAAAGGAAATCTCAGAGACAAGCCACAGGCTCTCTACCATTGCCACTGCATGGGGATCACCCTTGCTGCCCTCGAGCTGGGGAAGGAATAAAGAGCCTGAGTGCTTTTTAGCACAGCACTGGTATCTTCAGCACACTACAGCCAACATACAGAGTGGAACCCAGTCTGTCTTCCCTGTGAACTCTTCACCAGGCAGAGCCTCTCAGCTCAGGCCTCAAGTGCAGCCACCCCACTCACGGCTGAACATTCCCATTGACAGCAGCTCTGCATTGCTCTGGGTTGGAGTTCCCAGGGGCAACCCAAATCCCCTCTGCCACTGCCACTGCCACTGCCACTGCTGCAATACTGCCCTTGCTACCCTAGGGCTGGGGAAGGAACAAAGACCCTGAATGCTTTACTAGACCTCCAGGAGGCTGCAGCTTCCCTAGGGAGAGGACATTTTGTCTTCCCTGTGAATCCCCCTCTTTCTCTACTAATAATCAGGCAGGACATTTTGGCTTGGGCCTGCAATGCAGCTGCCCCACCCTGGGTTGATTGCTTTGACTGGCAGTAGATCTGCCTTTCTCTGGGATGGAGCCCCAAGAGACAAGTGAAAGCCCCCCACTGCCCTTGCTGCCTGGAAGCTGGGGAGGGCACAAAAAGTCTGAGCTCACCCCAGGGATGTGGTGCACAGTCTGGGAGTGTTGAGCTGAGATCTGCAGCCAGCATTCAGATGGAGAGAAGAGAGGAACCCCACTCTCAGATGACTGAGGGAGCAAGGCTGTAAACCCAGGATATACAGAGGAGACATGGGGGATGGAGGGAGGGAGGCAGGGGTTGAAAAATTATCTGTTGGGTATTATGCTGATTACCTGGGTGACAAAACTATCTGTACACCAAACCCCACCACCTGCAACAGACCTACACATATATTCTTTGAACCTACAATAAAAGTTGGAAAGAAAGAAAAATAAAAATCCTCTGTGCCCTGCCTAGTCATCCCTCTCTCCCCCTCAACCCTGACAACCATTGATCTTTTTTATTTTTACATTTTTAAGTTGAGAACGCATTTTAAAATAGATTTCATGTTTTAGAGCAGTTTTACATTCACAGCAAAATTGAGCAGAAGGTACACAGATATCCCATATATGCCTTAACCATTGATCTTTTTACTGTCGCCATAGTTTTGCCTTTTTCAGAATGTCATATACTTGCAATCACATAGCATCTAGCCTTTTCAGATTGGCTTCTTTCACTTAATAATATGTGTGTAAAGTTTCTCCATGTCTTTTCATGGCTTGATAGCTCATTCATCTGTAATGATGAGCAGTATCCTATTGCCAATTGTACCACAGTTTATTCACCTGTTGAGGGTGCAATTTTGTTCAACATTGTAATCCTGGGTCCTAAGACACTACTTGATACATAGAAGATGTACAGTACATTTTCTTTATGCTTTTATTTTTCCAATATTTTCAACTTTTAGATTCAGGGGGCACATGTGCAGGTTTGTTACCTGGGTATATTGTGTGATGCTGAGGTTTGGGGTGTAAGTATACCCATGTACTGAGCATGGTACCTAATAGTTGCCCTTCTTCCTCCCTCCCTCTATCTCTCCTTCCCATCTCTAGTAGTCCCCAATGTCTGTTGTTGGCATCTTTATGTCCATGAGTACTCAATGCTTAGCTCCCACTTATAAGTGAGAACATGTGGTATTTGGTTGTCTGTTCTCATGGTTATTCACTTTGGATGATGGCCTCCAGCATGGTGCTGCAAATAACATGATTTCATTTTTTTTTTTAAGGTGAGGTCTGACTCTGTCCTCTAGGGCTGGAGTGCAGTGGTGTGATCTCGGTTCACTGCAACCTCCACCTCCCAGGTTCAAGCAATTCTTTGCCTTAGCTTCCTGAGTAGCTGGGATTACAGGTGTTGGCCACCATGCCCAGCTAATTTTTGTATTTTTAGTAGAGATGGAGTTTTGCCATCTTGTACAGGCTGGTCTTGAACTCCTGACCTCAAGTGTTTCACCTGCCTCGGCCTCCCAAAGTGCTGGGATTACAGGCATAAGCCACCATGCCTGGCCAAGATTTCATTTTTTATGGCTGCATAGTACCACATTTTTAAAATTCAGTCCACCATTGATTGGGTTGATTTCTATGTCTTGGGTATGGTGAACAGTGCTGTAATGAACATATGAATGCATGTGTTTTTTTGGTAGAACAATTTATTTTCTTTTCCACAATCAAATTGTAGCTCTTTTTAGGTTCTTTGAAAATCTCCTGTTTTTCAGTGGCTGAACTAATTTACATTCCCACCAACAGCATATAAATGTTTCCTTTTCTTCACAGCCTCACCAGCATCTATTGTTTTTTGACTTTTTAATAATAGGCATTCCAACTGGTGTGAGATGGCATCTCATTGTGGTTTTTGATTTGTATTTCTCTGATTATTAGTGATGATGAGCAATTTACCACGTTTGTTGGCTACATGTATGTCTTTCAAGAAGTGTGTGTTCATGTCTCTCACCCATTTTTGAAGGGGGTTATTTGTTTTTTGGTTGAATTTTTTAAGTTAATTATAGATTCTGGATGTTAGACTTTCACCCAATTCATAGTTTGCAAGTATTTTCTCCAATTTTGTAGGTTATCTGTTTACTCTGTTGATAGTCTCTTTTGCTGTGCAGAAGCTCTTTAATTAGGTTCCACTTGTTGACTTTTGTTGCAATTTCTTTTTTGGACTTAGTCATAAATTCTTTCCTAAGGCTTATATCCATTTCCTAGATTTTCTTCTAGGATTCTTATAGTTTGATGTCTTATGTTTACATCTTTGATCTATCTTGAGTAAAATTTTATATATGGTGAAAGACAGGAGTCCCGTTTCATTCTGCATATGGCTTGCCAACTATACTAGCACCATTTATTGAATAGGCAGTCCTTTCCCGACTGCTTATTCTTGTCAGATTTGTCAAAGATCAGATGGCTGTAGGTGTACGGCTTTGTTTTGGGGTTTTCTATTCTTTTCGGGGTCTATGTGTCTGCTTTTGTACCAGTGCCATGCTATTTTTGTTGCGATAGTCTCATAGTATAGTTTTAATTCAGATAATGTGATGCCTCCAGCTTTGTTCTTTTTGCTTAAAATTGCCTTGGCTATTTGGGGTTCCCCTCCAGTTTTATATAAATTTTAAGATAGCTTTTTTCTAGTTTTGTGAAAAATGAAGTTGATAAGTGATTGGAATAGTGATGAATCTACAAATTGCCTTGGGCAGTCTGGCCATTTTTATAATACTGATTTTTCCAATTTATAAACATTGGATGTTTTTCCATTTGTTTGTGTCATCTATGATTTCTTTGAGCAATGTTTTGTAGTTCTTGTAAAGATCTTTCAACTCCTTGGTTAGGTGTATTCTTAGCTATTTTATTTTGTGAGGCTATTGTAAATGCGATTGCATTCGTGATTTGCCTGTCAGCTTGAACATAATGTTCAAGTGGTGTATAGAAATGATACTGACTTTTTTCCCACTTATGTTGTATCCTAAAACTACTGAGATCAGGAGACTTTGGTGGAGGCCGTAGGGTTTTTCAGGTATAGAATCATATCGTCAGTAAAGGGAGATAGTTTAACTTCTTGAGATTTCTTTTATTTCTTTATCTTGCTTGATTGGTCTGGCTAGCATCTCCAGTACTATATTGAATAGGAGTAGGAAGAGTAGGCATTTTTGTCCTGTTTCAGTTCTCAAAAGGAATGCTTCCAGTTTTTGCCTTTTCAGTATGATGCTGGCTGAGGGTTTGCCACAGACAGCCCTTATTATTTTGATGTATATTCCTTCAATGCCTAGTTTCTTGTGAGTTTTTTTTTTTTAATCACAAAGGGATGATGTATTCTTTTCTTTTTTATTTTTAAGGAAGAGAAGAAGAAAAAAAGGATAAAAGAGAGGAAAAAAGAGAAAGAATAAAAGAGAAAGAGAAAGGGGGAGAGAGAACGAGAATCTTGCTCTATTGCTCAGGCTAGAATGTAATCTAAATATAGGTATTAAAGACCTCTTTTATGCCAATAATTATACTTAACAATGGAGACAGGAAGAATAAGGGAAGAAAATAACAAACAGCCAACCAATATTTCATTTAAATCTGTGGAATGCTATGCAATTACTGAGAAGTGATTTAGTTCCAATTATGTGGTCACTTTTAGGATAGGTGTGATATGATACTGAGAAAAATATATGTTTTGTGGATATGGGGTGGTGAATTCTGTAAATATTTATTAAATCTACTTGTTCCAGGTCTGAGTTAAAGTCGTGGATGTCCTTGTTAATTTTCTGTCTCGTTGATCTGTCTAATATTGATGATGTAATGTTAAAGTCTCCTATTATTATTGTGCGGGAGTCTAAGTCTCTTTTTAATTCATTAAGAATTTGGCTTATGTATCTGGGTGCTCCTATATTGGGTGCATATATATTTAGGATTGTTAGCTCTTCTTGTTACTTTGATCCTTTTACCATTATTTAATATCCTTCTTTGTTTCTTTTAGTCTTTGTTGTTAATATAGTCTATTTTATCAGGGACGAAAATTACAACTCCTGTGTTTTGTTTTGTTTTGTTTTTTTGCTCTCCATTAGGTTGGTGAATCTTCCTCCATCCCCTTATTTTGAGTCTTTTTGTGTCCTTACATATAAGATAGGTCTGGATACAGCATACTGATGGGTTTTAACTTTTTATTCAGTTTGTCTAACTGTATGTTTTGATTGGAGCATTTAATCCATTTAAATTTAGCATTAATATTGATATGTGTGAATTTAATACTGTCATTTGATGCTAGCTGGCCATTTTGCCTGTTAGTTAATGTAGATTCTTCATTAGGGTGATACTCTTTACCTTTTGGTAAGGTTTTGGGATAACTGATACTAGTTGTTCCTTTCTGTGTGAAGTGCTTCTTTCAGAAGTTGCTGTAAAGCAGGATTGGTGGTGATGAAATCTCTGAGTTCTTGCTAGTTTGCAAAAAATTTTATTTTTCCTTCTCTTGTGGAACTTAGTTTGGCTGGATATGAAATTCTGGGTTGGAAGTTCTTTTCTTTAAGGATGTTGAATATTAACCCCCACTCTCTTCTGGCTTATAGGGTTTCTACTGAGAGATCTGATGTGAGTCTAATAGGCTTCCTTTTATGGGTAACCTGACGTTTCTCTCTGGCTGCCCTTAATATTTTCTCCTTTATTTCAACCCGAGTAAATCTGACGATTGTGTGTCTTGGGGTTGCTCTTCTTGAGGAATATCTTTGTGGCATTCTCTGTATTGTCTGGAGTTGAGTATTGTCGTACCTTACTAGGTTAGGAAAATTTTCCTAGATAATATCCTGAAAAATATTTTCCAGCTTGGATTCATTCTCTTCATCACATTCAGGTACACCTATCAAACATAAATTAGGTCTTTTCAAATAGTCCCATATTTCTTGAAGACTTTGCTCATTCCTTTTTACCCTTTTTTCTCTAATCTTGTCTTCTCGTTTCATTTCATAAAGTTGGTCTTCGACCTCTGATATCCTTTCTTCTGCTTGATCAATTTGACTGTTAAAACTTGTGCATACTTCATGAATTTCACGTATTGTGTTTTTCAGCTCCATTAATTCATTTATATTCCTCTTTAAATTGTCTATTCTCATTAACATTTCGTCAAACCTTTTTTCAAAGTTCTTAGTTTCTTTGCATTGGGTTAGAACATGTTCTTTTAGCTTACAGAAGTTTCTTATTATCCACCTTCTGAAGCCTGATTCTGTTAATTCATCGCACTCATTCTCCATCAGGCCTTGTTCCATTGCTGATGAGGAACTGCCATCCTCTGCAGAAGGAGAGATATTCTGATTTTGAGTGTTCTCAGTCTTTTTGCACTGGTTTCTTCCCATCTTTGTGGATTTATCCACCTGTCATCTTTGTAATTACCGACTTTCAAATTAGGTCTCTGAGTGGACGTACAGGTTGTTGATTCCCGGCGCTGGAATCTATGTAATTTTTACTGCGGTGACCTGCAATGCCGGCGTTGAGATTCTTGGAGCTTTTCTGCCTGGAAGTCTCTGATCTGGCTTCCCTCTTCGGTCCCTTTTTCAATCAGCTGAATGGGCATCTCTGCCTTCCCGGAGCTCCAAACATCGACCAAAAGGATACCCAGTCCCGTTTACTCCGCACTAAGAACCGCCATGCCTAGGCGCTGGCAAAACAGCCGCGCCAGCCAAAAGGGTTGTGCTGGCGACCCGTGGGGCTTCTCCACTGGGAATCTCCTGGTCCGTAGGCAACAAAAATTCGTCTGGAAGTGTGGTGTCCATTCGCTCTCTGCGCTTTCACTGGGAGCTGCAATCCTGAGCTGCTAGTAATTGGCCATCTTGGATCTCTCTCGGGATGTTGTATTTCATTGAAAGCTTTTTCTATGTCTATTGAGATGATCATATCATTTTTGTTTTTAATACTGTTTATGTGGTGAGTCACATTTACTAATTGCCTTGAATCCCAGGAATTAAGCCTACTTGATCATGGTGAATTAATACTGTGATTTGCTACTGGATTTGGTTTGCTAGTATTTTGTTTAGGAGTTTTGTGTCTGTGTTTATTAGGGATATTGTTTTTAGTTTTCTTTTTTCCTATGTTTTTGCCAGGTTTTGTCACTTGGGTGATGCAAGCTTCATAGAATGAGTTAAGGAGGAATCTCTCCTTCTCATTTTTTTTTTTTTTTGAATAGTTTCAGTAGAATTGGTACCAGCTCTTCTTTGTATGTCTAGTAGAATTTGGCTGTGAAACCATCTGGTCCAGGACATTTTCTTTTGGTCGATAGGCTTTTTTTTTTATTTTTAATTTTTTATTATGGATTCAATCTTGGAACTCAATATTGGTCTGTTCAGGATTTCAGTTTCTTCCTGATTTAATCTTGGGAGATTGTGGTTTTTAGGAATTTATTCATTTCCTCTAGATTTTCTAGTTTATATGCATAGTTTATATCTACTTTCCCATTCTATATCTTTTTAAGTGTGTTTGTCATAGTCTTTGAGAATCTTTTGTATTTCTATGGAATTGGTTGTAATATTACCTTTGTCATTTCTGATTGTGATTATTTGGATCTTTTTTTTCTTTGTTAATCTAGCTAGTGGTCTATCAATCTTGTTTATCCTTTCAAAGAACCAACTTTTGACTTTGTTGATTCTTTATATGGATTTTTGGGTCTCAGTTTTGTTCAATTCTTCTCTGATTTTAATTATTACTTTTTGATTCTGCTAGCCCTGGGGCTAGTTTGTTCTTGTTTTTTTTTAGCCCCTCTAGGTGTGATGTTGGATCATTAATTTGAGATCTTTCTAACTTTTTGATGTAGGCATTTAGTCCTGTAAACTTTCTTCCTAACATTACTTTTGCCACACCCCAGAGATTTTGGTATGTTCTGTCTCTGTTTTCAGTTATTTCAAATACATTTTTGATTTCTGACTTAATTTTGTTGTTTACCCAAAAGTTATTCAGAAGCAAGCTGTTCAATTTCCATGTAATTTTGTGATTTTGAGAGATCCTCTTTGTATTCATTTCTATTTTTATTCTACTGTGGTCTGAGAGTATTGTAGGTATGATTTTAGTTTGTTTTTGGAATTTATTGAGATTTGCTTTATGGCAGAGCATGTAGTTGATCTTGGAATATGTTCTGTGTGCAGATGAGAAGATTGTTGTTGATGGGTGGAGTGTCCTGTAGATATTTATTAGGTCCAATTTGTCAAATTTAAGTTCAAAATTTTTTTGTTAGTTTTCTGCCTTGATGCAGTGGGGTGTTGAAGTCCCTCATTATTACTGTGTGGCTGTCTATGTCTTTTTGTAGATTTAGAAATATTTGTTTTATGAATCTGGGTGCTCTAGTGTTGGGTGCATACATGTGATAGTGAGTCTTGTTGAACTGAACCCTTTAGCATTACATAATTACCTTCTTTGTCCTTTTTTATATTGGTGGTATAAAGTCCATTTTATCTGATGTAAGAATAGTGATCCCCTGCTCTTTTTATGTGTCCTGTTTATGTGGAAGATCTTTTTCCAACCTTTACTTTGAGCCTGTGGGTGTCATGTGTGAGATGGATCTCTTGACAGAAGATAGATAGGTCTTGTGTTTTTCTTTAATTCTTTACTTTGAGCCTGTGGATATCATTATGTGTGAGATGGATCTCTTGACAGAAGATAGATAGGTCTTATGTTTTTCTTTAATTTACCTTCCTACTCTGTGCCCGATAAGTGTGGCATTTAAATTACTTACTTTCAAGGTTAATATTAATATATGAGGTTTTGATCCTATCATGCAGTTGTTAGCTGGTTGCTTTGTAGTTTTTATTGTGTGGTTGCTTTATTGGGGCTGTGGGCTATGTACTTTAGTATGTTTTTGTAGTAGCAGGTATTGTTCTTTCATTTCCATGTGTAGAACAACTTAAGGATCTCTTATAAGGCTGGTCTAGTGATAATGAATTCCCTTAGTATTTGTTTGCCTTGAAAATATTTTATTTCCCCTTTGCTTCTGAAGCTTAGTTTGATGGGATATGAAATTTTTGGTTGGAATTTCCTTTTAAGAATGCTGAAAATTGACCCCCAATCTATCCTGGCTTGTATCTTTCTGCTAAGAAGTCAGCTCTTAGCCCAATGGGGTTTTCTTTGTACAGGATGTGACTTTTTCTCTAGCTGCCTTTAAGATTTTTCCTTTAGCATTGCCTTTTTTGAACTCCATCCTCAGTCCTGGCATGTAGGGTGCCAGATGTGTAGATCTAGTCTGGGCAGGTCTGCTACAGGTCCCCTGATGGTAAGCATAAGCCCCAGGCTTGAGGGAGAATCCAGTGAGAAGCCACCAAGCACCCAGAGGTATGCCTTGAGGTGGAGCTGAGAAACCTCCTCAGCTTCAAGTTCTTTGCATGGGGATTGGGGGATGGCCTAAACTCCTAATGTAGGAGAGTGGGTGCTCTAGATGTCTGGAGATCTGCTTGGCCATGTAGTGGAGAGAATCTCCTGGCACCAGGATCTCTGTACAAAAAAGGTAAAACAACCGAGGCTGCTGTTCCAGGTGAGTGGTTGCTCCAGATGCCTGGAAATCTGCCTAAGCATGGAGCAGAGAAGGTCCCCCTGTACCCAGATCTCTGCACAGGAATGATGGGGTGGTTCAGGCTGCCAATCTGGGCAAGCAGGTACTTTGAATGCTTGGAGATCTCCCCTGATGTGGAGCAGAGAGGGAGATCTGCACCACAATCTATGCCCAGAAAGGGTGGGGTGGCTCAGGTTGCTGATCCAGGTGGGTGGGTGCTTTGAATGCCTGGAGATGTATCTACCTGGCATTAAGTGGAGAGGTGCCTCCTGTAGAGGATCTCTGTAAAGGAAGGATAGGGTGACTCAAGCCAACATTCCATGTGAGTGGGTGTTCCCCATGCCTGGCAATTTGCCTTTGTGTGGAGAAGAGAGGGTCCCAGTGATCTATGTACAGAAAGTGTTAGGTGGCTCAGGTTGCTGATCCAGGTGAGGGAGTGCTCTGAATACCTGGAGATCTGCCTGGGCATGGAGCAGAGGGGCCCTGCTGCACCCTGGTCTATGTCCATGAAGGGTGGTATGGCTCAGGCTGCTGGTCTGGGCAAGCAGGTCCTCTAAACATCTGGTTTTCTGCCTGAGGGTAGAGAAAAGATGACCCTGCTACACAAAAGTCTCAGGGCAGCAGGCTGGGGCAGCCAGCAATGACACCTGAAGATCAGTTCTAGGTTGCCAAACTGGTCCTAGCTATAAGTCTTGTCATCCAAAAGAAACTGAAGCTGTAGCAGCTCTCCTCCTGCTCCAGGCCTATAATGGTTGAGACCACAGTTCCAGTAACTACTGCTCAGGCACTTTCCACAGTTCTGACTGCAGAGGTCCCTACCTTGCTCCAGAGCAGATGCTCCAATCTCTGGCCCAAGACTAAAATGCCTCTGCAGCCACACTGCCAGGATACCAAAGAATGGCTGTCTTTGTATGTGCCCAGATTAAAAATGGCATCCTGCATTTTTAATGCAGTGTTACAGGTTTTGGAAAAGGCCTACAGCTATCCCTCGTGTCTTTTCCTCACAGCATCTCCAAGCCTCTCCCCAAGTTAGCTCCAGGGCTTGGGAGAAAGAAAGTGTTCTCCCTCAGCCTGGGCTGCTCGTATCGTCAGTGGAAAGGTGAGCCATAGAGGGAGGTTCTCTGCCTCCTTTGGATACTGGAGCTTCACTCTTATTAGCTAGTTGTTGTCACAGGAGCTATTTACCATTGTTCTCCACTGCAGGATCTAAGGTGTCTGTCATGATTATGGTAGATTTCCATTTTCCTTACTAAATTAAAGCTCACAGACTTGGTTTTTATGCAGTATCTTGCTATTTCCAAGTGGTAGAGGCATGCTAAAAATCTCTAATCCACCATCTCCGAAGAACCCAATTTTCCTTCCTTAGTCTTATGCAATTATCTTCTCTCTGAATAATGTCTCTCCAGCAAATTGCCTGGTCTGATAGCAAATTGAAACCAAATTTCCAGGAATTTGAGATTCTTCCATCTGCCCAACTCTCACTCTCTCAAGTATACCTATTGACTATCTTTTGAATTAGTCGTTTCTGGTCACTGTCATTGATCTGACTCAGGCTTCATTAGCTTCTCCTAAATTAATACATTAGCTTCCCGACTAATCTTTCTGCCTTCAACGCGTAATCTGCTCCTAAAACACATGCATTAGTATGTTGATCTCTTGATCAAAATATTCAACAGTGTGCACAGCCTCCTGTTCAGTGTCTCTTTTTATGAACTTCCAACTTCTATTTTCTGTGCTCCCACAGCTCTGAATTACAGTATGAAAAGTAAGGTGTGTCTGTTTGTCAAATTCAGGAGCTTTTATGTGAGTCCTAAACTCTTCTCTGCTGTAGTGTCAGTTTCCCCCCACCTTGCTCTGGATATGTTTAAAATAATGGATTAATTCCACTATTGATTCTATATATTTTTAGGTGATGAATTAGACGTAAATCAAAGAAAAATATGGAGCTCTTGAAACCTGAGGTTGATGATGTTGGCTTCTGTATTTCTACTTTTGATAGCTGCGTGCTGTTTCATTAGGGCCAGGGTAGAAGATAAAATTTTTCTAAATTCAGGGAAGCTTTGTGGTTGGTACCTATAGTAGTACTATGTAAGTCCTCCAGATTCTGCAGTGAATAGCAGCAAACACTTAAGAATTGGGTGGATCAATCCTTCAAATGAAGGACTTTGTGTTAATATGCTTGTGTCACTTATCTCCCATTATTATATTACCCATAATCTTGATGTCAGATTTTTATTTTTATTTAAGTGAAGCACTCAGGAACTTTTTGAAAAAAATACATTTACAAAAGACCAAGAAAACAGATTTCCCACTATGTGAAGAAGAGTGAGCTTTTCACTTTCTGTGAGCTCTCACTTTGCTTAGAGCATTGCATAGAAACACATACACACAAACACACACACACACACACACATATCATGAAATCTAAGAAGGTTTGGAACAATGTTAAGAATAAAATGTATGGTGTGATAGTGTAATGAGGTAATGAGAGTGAAGGGAAGAATGTCAGCCTACCTCTGAACAGACTGGGTAATCTTTTTGTGTAATAGTTATATATACTAGTAACTAAAGGATCTGATATAAAGAGATACAGCTGAGCTTTGGGAAATTTTATCAGCCATTTGATTTCAAATGATTCCATTCTATCCTTAACTTGCAGCACTGGGCTTTGATATTGAAATAGGAAGAAAACATTGAATCAGGTATTTTTTTTCTTGTACTTGCCATTTAAAAGAACTTTACAATTATTATTGCCTTCCCAAGAAGCAGGTTGCATTAAAGTGCTTTGATTTTTTTGTTGTTAGAGTGTGAGAAATCCTAACATGATAAATGACTTGGAGGTTACAGTAGAGCAAATCAGGGCCAGAACAATGTTTAAAATTTATTGATTTCAAGGATTATAGTCACTCAACTGGTCTATTTTCAGTTTTCTGAGATGTTACACTTTATAAGACTAACCACTGTATGGTTGAAGTTAAAGCCCAGAAAGGCTATTTTACCAGGAGTCAGAAATGTTGAGTTTTAATCTTTGCTACAACTCTTAATTTTAGTTAACACTGCTATTTCTGGAATTCATTTTTGTTATCTGTAAAATAAAACTATTAAGATGACTTTGACTAAAGTGAGGAGACTGCTTCACATGACTTTCTAACCTTAGGGTTTTTCAGTCAATGTTTCTTATTGAGGTGTAAAAGACCATGTTCCAGAGATGGCACCTCACAGAGACATGAAATTGATAGAATTTGATATTCATATTCTTCTCAACAGAACTTTTATTTAAATAGGCAAAATAGAGAATCTCCTTTACAAAGGAGACACTGTTTAGTACCATAGCTACTCATCTCCATTCATAACTTTTTCTTTCATGAAGCTGCTGGGGAATTGTTCTTTAGTTTATTAATATTATTAAATAACTATTTTTAGAGTCTTATAATTTCTCAAACATTGCTTTGTTGCCATACAAATTTAAGTATCATATTTTAGAACAATTATAAATTCCAAATGAAAACACTTTTACAGAGTTAACAACAAAACAATAATACTCATGATATTAGCTAAGTCATCAAACGTTTACTGTTCTTGGTTGATTATATGTATATCAATTCATTTAATTCTCGTAACAGTTCTTTGAGGTAGGTTCCATTATCCTCTCATCTCCACTGGTGAAGAAACCGATGCATTCTGAGTTTAGTAATCTGTCTGTGGTTGATCAGCCAGTTATGGCCAGAGCCAGGATTTAGAAAGCTGATTCCAAAATCCAAGTTCTTCACTAGTTTACCAAATTGTTGGACCATACATTCTAAATACAACTGGCATTCTAAGCCATGTTGATATGGACATTATAACCTATAAAAAGGAACAAATATAGGATATACACATGTGCTTTAGAAGTTTATTATACAAATGTGCAGACGAAGATTATATTTAGGGCAAATGCATATCAAGGGTGGGACTCAATGGTTTGGGATTCACAGCAAGAGTTAAGATTTTTTTTTAATTGCATTTTAGGTTTTGGGGTACATGTGAAGAACATGCAGTATTGTTGCATGGGTACACATGTGGCAGTGTGATTTGTTGCCTTCCTCCCCTTCACCTGTATCTGGCATTTCTCCCCATGCTATCTCTCCCCAACTCCCGACCCCCCACTGTCCCTCCCCTATTTCCCCCCAACAGACCCCAGTGTGTGTCGCTCCTCTCCCTGTGTCCATGTGTTCTCATTGTTCAACACCCGCCTATGAGTGAGAACATGCGGTGTTTGATTTTCTGTTCTCGTGTCAGTTTCCTGAGAATGACGGTTTCCAGGTTCATCCATGTCCCTACAAAGGACACAAACTCATCGTTTTTGATGGCTGCATAATATTCCGTGGTGTATATGTGCCACATTTTCCCTGTCCAGTCTATCATTGATGGGCATTTGGGTTGGTTCCAGGTCTTTGCTATTGTAAACTGTGCTGCAATGAACATTCGTGTGCATGTGTCCTTATAGTAGAACGATTTATAATCCTTTGGATATACACTGAGTAATGAGATTGCTGGGTCAAATGGAATTTCTATTTCTAGGTCCTTGAGGAATCTCCACACCGTCTTCCACAATGGTTGAACTAGTTTACACTCCCACCAACAGTGTAAAAGTGTTCCTATTTCTCCACATCCTCTCCAGCATCTGTTGTCTCTAGATTTTTTAATGAATGCCATTCTAACTTGCGTGAGATGGTATCTCAATGTAGTTTTGATTTGCATTTCTCTAATGATCAGTGATGATGAGCATTTTTTCATGTTTATTGGCCTCATGTATGTCTTCTTTTGTAAAGTGTCTGTTCATATCCTTTGCCCACTTTTGAATGGGCTTGTTTGTTTTTTTCTTGTAAATCTGTTTTAGTTCTTTGTAGATTCTGGATATCAGCCCTTTGTTAGATGGGTAGACTGCAAAAATTTTTTCCCATTCTGTTGGTTGTCAATTCACTCTAATGACTGTTTCTTTTGCCATGCAAAAGCTGTGGAGTTTGATTAGGTCCCATTTATCTATTTTGGCTTTTGTTGCCAGTGCTTTTGGCATTTTGGTCATGAAGTCCTTGCCTACGCCTATGTCCTGAATGGTTTTGCCTAGATTTTCTTCTAGAGTTTTTATGGTGTTAGGTCTTATGTTTAAGTCTTTAATCTATCTGGAGTTAATTTTAGTGTAAGGTGTCAGGAAGGGGTCCAGTTTCTGCTTTCTGCACATGGCTAGCCAGTTTTCCCAACACCACTTATTAAACAGGGAATCCTTTCCCCATTGCTTGTTTTTCAAAGATCAGATGGTTGTAGATATGTTGTGTTGCCTCCGAGGCCTCTGTTCTGTTCCATTGGTCTATGACTCTGTTTTGGTACCAGTACCATGCTGTTTTGATTACTGTAGCCTTGTAGTATAGTTTGAAGTCCGGTGGTGTGATGCCTCCCACTTTGTTTTTTTGTTTAGAATTGACTTGGCTATGCGGGATCTCTTTTGGTTCCATATGAAGTTTAAGGTGATTTTTTACAGTTCTGTGAAGAAGGTCATTGGTAGCTTGATGGGGATAGCGTTGAATCTGTAAATTACTTTGGGCAGTATGGCCATTTTCACGATATCAATTCTTTCTAACCATGAGAATGGAAATCTGTTTGTGTCCTCTCTTATTTCCTTGAACAGTGGTTTGTAGTTCTCCTTGAAGAGGTCCTTTACATTGTTTGTTAGTTGTATTCCTAGGTATTTTATTCTCTTTGTAGCAATTGTGAATGGCAGTTCATTTTTGATTTGGCTCTCTTTACATCTGTTATTGGTGTATAGGAATGCTTGTGATTTTTGCACATTGATTTTGTATCCTGAGCCTTTGCTGAAGTTGCTTATCAGTTTCAGGAGATTTTGGGCTGAGATGATGGGGTCTTCTAGATATACAATCATGTCATCTGCAAATAGAGACAATTTGACTTCCTCCTTTCCTATTTGAATACCTTTTATTTCTTTTTCTTGTCTGATTGCTCTGGCTAGAACTTCCAGTACTATATTGAATAGGAGTGGTGAGAGAGGGCATCCTTGTCTAGTGCCAGATTTCAAAGGGAATGCTTCCAGTTTTTGCCCATTCAGTATGATATTGGCTGTTGCTTTGTCATAAATAGCTTTTACTATTTTGAGATACGCTGCATCAATACCTCGTTTATTGAGGGTTTTTAGCATAAAGAGCTGTTGAATTTTGTCAAAGGCCTTCTCTGCATCAATTGAGATAATCGTGGTTTAGTCCGTTTACATTTAGGGTTAATATTGTTATGTGTGAATTTGATCCTGCCATTTTGATGCTAGCGGGCTACTTTGCCCATTAGTCGATGCAGATTCTTCATTGTGTTGATGCTCTTTACCATTTGGTGTTTTTGGAGTGGCTGGTACTGGTTGTTCCTTTCTATGTGTAGTGCCTCTTTCAGGAGCTCTTGTAAAGCAGGCCTGGTAGTGATGAAATCTCTGAGTACTTGCTGGTTCACAAAAGATTTTATTTTGCCTTCACTTATGAAGCTCAGTTTGGCTGGATATGAAATTCTGGGTTGAAAGTTCTTTTCTTTAAGATGTTGAATATTGGCCTCCACTCTCTTCTGGCTTGTAGGGTTTCTCCTGAGAGA
>PVKP010011053.1:24488-62767 GCA_004027715.1 Plecturocebus donacophilus
ATGTGCCTTGGGGTTGCTCTTCTTGAGGAATATCTTTGTGGTGTTCTCTGTAGTTCCTGAACTTGAATATTGGCCTGCGTTGCAAGGTTGGGGAAGTTTTCCTGGATGATATCCTGAAGAGTATTTTCCAGCTTGGATTCATTCTCCTCGTCACATTCGGGTACACCTATCAAACGTAGATTAGGTCTTTTCACATAGTCCCATATTTCTTGGAGACTTTGTTCATTCCTTTTTGCCCTTTTTTCTGTCATCTTGCCTTCTTGTTTTATTTCATTGAGTTGATCTTCGACCTCTGATATCTTTTCTTCTGCTTGGTCAATTCGGCTGTTGAAATTTGTGCATGCTTTGCGAAGTTCTCGTGTTGTGTTTTTCAGCTCCATCAATTCACTTATATTCTTCTCTAAGTTGTCCATTCTTGTTAGCATTTCGTTAAATCTTCTCTCAAGGTTCTTAGTTTCTTTGCATTGGGTTAGAACATGTTCTTTTAGCTCACAGAAGTTTCTTATTATCCACCTTCTGAAGCCTGATTCTGTGAGTTCCTCACACTCATCCTCCGTCAAGCCTTGTTCTCTTGCTGAATGGGAGCTGCGATCCCCTGTAGGAGGAGAGGCATTCTGATTTCGAGTGTTCTCAGCCTTTTTGCACTGGTTTCTTCCCATTTTTGTGGATTTATCCACCTGTCATCTTTGTAATTGCCGACTTTCAGATTGGGTCTCTGAGTGGATGTCCGGCTTGTTGGTGATGAAGTTTTTCCTGTTTCTTAGTTTTCCTTCGGGGGGCGCCCCTTCTTCACAGAGCTGGGCCTTCCCAGGTTCAGCCGTGCTTGTTCTCAGTCCTCAGCGCTTCCCATTGCTGTTCTTGTGGGGATGGGACCAGCCGAGCCTGACTAAAAGTTAGGCACCCAGTCCCGTATACTCCGCACCGAGAAGTGCCGCGCCGGCCAAAAGAGTCGCGCTGGCGACCCGTGTGGCCCCTTTGCCAGGAATCTCCCAGTTTGTGGGCATCAAAAATTCGTCTGCAGTTGTGGCATCCACTTGCTCTCTGCGCTTTCACTGGGAGCTACAATCCCGAGCTGCTGCTACGCAGCCATCTTGGATCTCTCTCCCCCCGGTGATGAAGTTTTTTCTGTTTCTTAGTTTTCCTTTGGCGGATGCCCATTCCCCACAGAGCCGGATCTTCCCGGGTTCGCTGTGCTTGCTGTGAAACTCTCAGTCCTCAGCGCTTCCAATTGCTGCCCTCCTTGTGGGGATGGGACCAAGTCTGTATACTTCGCACTGAGAAGCGCCGCGCTGGGGCACCGGCAAAACAGCCGTGCTGGCCAAAAGAGTCGTGCTGGTGACCCGTGTGGCTCCTCTGCCGAGAATCTTCCAGTCTGTGGGCAACAGAAATTCGTTGGAAAGTGCGGCATCCACTCGTTCTCTGCGCTTTCACTGGGAGCTACATTCCTGAGCTGTTGCTAATCGGCCATCTTGGATCTCTCTCTGAACTTTAGTTTTTTTTTGAGATGGAGTCTTGCTCTGTTGCCCAGGCTGGAGTGCAGTGGTGCCATCTTGGCTCACTGCAACCTCTGCCTCCCAGGTTCAAGCAATTCTCTGCCTCAGCCTCCTGAATAGCTGGGACTACAGGTGCACACCACCATGCCCAGCTAATTTTTTGTATTTTTAGTAGAGACAGTGTTTCACCATGCTGGCCCAGCTGGTCTCAAACTCCTGACCTCATGATCCACTGCGTTAGCCTTCCAAAGTGCTCACATTACAGGTGTGAGCCACTGTGCCCAGCCTTACCTGAACATTTTTAAAGATGCTATATGTATGCTTCATGGCTTAAAGAGGAGGCTGATTCCCTTTTCTTTCCCTTCTCCAGTTGATGTCTAGGGTGGAAGGCAAGATGGTGAAATGTCCTGCATGGGATCCGATTACACCACAGCAGTAGACAGACCATTCTTGTTGCTTTCATGTCATTGCTCCCCTCTACAATAAGAGGTTTAGTGCCCAGGTAAAATGGTGGGCACTGGCAGAAGACTAACAACCACAGCATGGTTCGTTGTTGTTGTTTTTCTTTTGCACTCTGTTGCCCAGGCTGGAGTGCAGTGGTATGATCTCAGCTCGCTGCAACCTCCGCCTCCTGGGTTCAAGTGATTCTCCAGCCTCAGCCTCCTGAGTAGCTGGAATTACAGATGTGCACTACCATCCCCAGCTAATTTTTTGTATTTTTAGTAGAAATGCGATTTCACCATGTTGGTGAGGCTGGTCTCTAACTCCTGGCCTCAAGTGATCCACCCACATCAGCTTCCCGAAGTGCTGGGATTACAGGAGTGAGCTGCAGGGCTCAGCCCATAGCATGGTTTTTGATTCAACTTAAGAAATTAGCTATCTCCTCTCCCATCTTCCTCCTATGTTAAGTATTCGCAGTTGCTTCAGGCTTTAAAATTGTCATTTCATTAAATTATACTTTCATGTATTGTTATAGGATATATAACAATATATTGCTGTGCCGAAGTTATTTTACTGTTATAGAAGTTAGGAATATATAAAGAAAAAAAAAATAGTAAAAAAGATAAAATCCTCTGGAACACTCCTTCTTGTTTTTTACATGAGATGATCAAACATTGAGGGTAATTTTTTTCTTTATGTCAATTTAAAGTATAATTTTCCTAGGACAGTTTTTCTATTTCTTGATCATAGGATCTTCAGTGAGTATGGTAGTGCTGTGCTACAAAAATGCTGTGGCAAGGAATCTGAACAACAGAGATTTGAGGGAAGCAAAGCATTTTCTATGAGAGTCCTGCTACTTGTCTTCAGCTTGGTACCAATTAGAGCTTTACTGGAGGTAAAAAGTGAGTGAGAGTCTTAATTCAGCCCCCTTTTGATTGTTTAGACAGAACCTACACATAGCTTCTACTATCTTCCAACTGCCATGAATCTATTGTTACTTTTCTTTCTATTTTCCCTTTTTTAATATTGCTTTTAGCTAGTGAATGTCTTAAAGCAAACACCTTTGTAACTACCACACAGGCCAGGAGAAAGAACTTTGCCAGCCATCCCAAAAACACATTGGTGAGGCTTGTTTCCATTATAATCACTCCCATCAGAGTAAACACCATCTTGACTTTTACAGTAATGATATCCTTGCATTTTGTTTTTTCAGTTTTGTCACCCATGAGTGTGCCCTTATACATTATATTTTAGTTTTTTCCGTTTTAAAAATTGATGTTTTAGACTCTCTTTTATCTATGTATCCCTTCCCTCCACCCATCATCTTTGTTTTCCATGCAATTTACTCATTTAAAGACCCAGACAATCTGAACTGTCAAATTTCCTGTTGTTTTGATTTTGTTAACTGTGTACTCTTAGCAAAGTTATCCTGTTCTTTTCTCCTCTTTATTTCCTGAGAAGTGGTAGCACCATTCAGAGTGTTAATCAGACTCATTTTGGCATTTTGGCAAGACTATAGGAGACATGTAATGTCTGATTGTCCCTGTTTTTGTTGGCAAACATTAATACCCAATATATTGATCCATCTGTTCATTGAATGGAGGGCAGTACCAAATAGTGATATTCTATAATTTAAAAATTATTACTTGAAATTTAAAAATAGACACTTTCCTTCATTTATTATTTGGTTATCCAGTGATATAGTCATACAGGAAAGGCAGAATAAATGCTTGGTTCTTTCTCTTTATTTACCATCCTCTGAAGGTGATCAATTAATTTTTGATAATTAATTACATATTAGTGAGTAGATTTATTCACATTTGTTGATTTCAATCCATTGACAATTATTTTGCTTATTGATGCTAAATTGTTCCGCCTTTGACCATTGAAAACCTCATAAAGTTGGCTTGCCCTATTGACATATTTTTAGTAATCATGACCTATTTTTTGACAAGGTATTTTAGGCTCACCTTATACATATTCTGGCCCAGACATGGAAGCAGCCATTTCTCCAGGAAGTCCTTGGTTCTTTTAACAGGAAAAGGCAATTCAAAACCAAAGTCTTGTTGCTGATAATGCTATTCTAACATCAGAGTACTTTTTTTTTGTTGTTTTTGGATGGTTATAGACAATGTTTTTGGTATAGACAACATTTGTGTCTCCTTAGAATTTTTTTTGTTGAAATCCTATCCTCTAAGGTGATAGTATCAGGAGGTGAGGCCTTTAGGAGGTGATTGGGTCACCTTAATCATTCAGGAGAGGAAGCTCTCATAAACAGACTTAGTGGCCTTAGAAAAGAGGCCCCAGGAGTATCCTCACCTCTTTCACCATGTTAAGACATAGTGAGAGGATGATCTTCTGTGAACCAGGAAGCAGACCCTCACCAGCCACTGAATCTGCCTTGATTTTGAACTTGTCAGCCTCCAGAATTGTGTGGAACAAATTTCTTTGTTCAAAAGCCACCTAGTTAACAGTGTTTTGTTATAGCAGCCCAAACAGTCTAAGACAAGTAGTGTTTAAAAGCTGGTGGCTTGCTTCCTGAGATTTTCTTCATCTGTGTCCTTCCTTTACCTTTCATGTGGACATTGACTTTCCATCACCTCTCTTTTCCTTGTCCCATTCACTTTTTATTTTATTTTTTAAAATTGATACTGCATTAGTCTGTTTTGACTCACAGTTCCACATGGCTAGGGAGGCCTCACAATCATGGCGGAAGGCAAGGAGGAGCAAAGGCAGGTCTTACATGGCAGCCAGCAAGAGGGCACGTGTAGGGGAACTCCCGTTTATAAAACTATCAGATTTAGTGAGACTTGTTCACTACCATGGAAAGTATGGGAGAAACCATGCCCCCATCCCCATGATTCAGCTATCTCCACCTAGCCCTGCCATTGACATATGGGGATTATTACAATTCAAGGTGTGATTTAGGTGGGGACACAGCCAAACCATATCAGACACATAATAATTGTGCATATTTTTTGGATAGTGATGTTTTCATACGTATAATGTATAATGATCAGATCAGAGTAATTAGCATATCCATCATCCAAAACATTTAATGTATGACACTGTCGCATGACTCTAGTTAACAATAATATATAGTTTCAAATAGTTAAGAGGGTAATACTAGAGTTATGCAATGGTGTTATAGGCCATTAGAGATTATTCCTCCTACCTACCTGTAATTTTATGTCCTTGAGCAAATCTCTGCCTCTCTCTCCCTTCCCCTTCTCAGCCTCTAGTATCTTCTATGAGATTATACTTCTATGAGAGCAACTTTTTTTAGCTTCCACATATAAGTAAGAACATGCAGTGTTTAACTTCCTGTTCCTGGTTTATTTCACTTAACATAATATCCTCCAGTTCCATCCATTTTACAACTAATGATAGAATTTTATTCTTTTTTTATGGCTGAATAATATTCCATTGTGTATATACCACATTTTCCTTATTCATTTATGTGTTGTTGGATACCTAGGTTGATTCCATATCATGGCTATTATGAATAATGCTGCAATAAAAATGGGGATGCCGATGTCTTTTTGATATTCTGATTTCTTTTATTTGGATAAATGCCCAGTGGTGGTATTGCTGGATCATATGACAGTCCTATCTGTAGTTTTCTTTTTTTTCCTTTTTTTTTTTTTTTTTGAGACAGACTCTTACTCTGTCACCCAGGCTGGAGTGCAGTGGTACAGTCTTGGCTCACTGCAGCCTCTGCCTTCCGGGTTCAAGTGATTCTCCTGCCTCAGCCTCCTGAGTAGCTGGGATTACCGGTGTGTGCCAACATGCCCAGCTAATTTTTGTATTTTTAGTAGAGATGGGGTTTCACCATATTGGCCAGGCTGGTCTCGAACTCCTGACCTTGTGATCTGCGCACCTTGGCCTCCCAAAGTGCTGAGATTATAGGCATACTGCGCCCAGCCTTATTCGTAATTTTTTGAGGAATCTCCCTACTATTCTCTATAGTGGCTATACTAGTTTGCATTCCCAACAACAGTGTATAAAAGTTTCCTTTTCTTGACATTCTTAACAAAATTTATTATTATTACTTTTAAATAACAGCCATCCTAGCTGGGTGAGATAATATCTCATTGTGGTTTTGGTTTACATTTCCCTGATGATTAGTTATGTTGAGCAGTTTTTCCTTTTGGCCATTTGTCTTTTGTGAAATGTCTATTCAGTTTCTTTCTAATTTTTAAATTGAATTTTTTTTCTTGCTTGCTTGCAAAAGATTTTTTTGCTTTTGAGATGTTTGAGTTTCTTATATATTCTGGATATTGATCCTTTGTCAAATGAATAATTTACAAATACTTTTTCCCATTCTGTAGGTTGTCTCTTCACCCTTTTGATTGTTTCCTTTGCTGTGCAGAGCTTTTTAGTTTGATATAATCTCATTTGTCTTGTGCTTCTGAGGTCTTATTCACAAAATATTTTTTCCAGAGCAATGTCCTGAAGTATTTTCCTTATTTATTATTATTCTTTTAGTAGTTTTATAGTTTCAGTTCTTACAGTTAGGTTTGATCTCTTTTGAGTTGATTTTTGTATAGCGTGAGAGGTAGGGGGGTCTAGTTTAATTCTTCAGTTTCTTAAAGCCTAGACTGCTCTACAGTCTAGATTTCCAGCTCCTTCAGTTCCTAATGCAGTTTTCTTATACTCTCCTGCTATTAATTTGAACAAAATCCTTCCCAGTTTCAGGTGCTGTTTTCCAATGTGCTTGTCATGATTTCTAGTGAACAGCTGTTGGCTATTATTAGTGTCTTTTGTGCTTGGGGCTCTCAGACATCCTATTGTTTCCCTTTACTTTCTTTTGCATGGACCATGTAGATCTTACAGTTATTGGTGAATTCTTGTTTTATTATTTGGAGTTTTTGTGGATGCCCTGTCATTTAGCTTGTCATAAATACTATCCATTGTTTTTTATTTACTGTCTAGTTACCTTATGTAAATACTTAGGGACATCCAAAAACTATGTGGCCATCATTTTCCTAGAATTTTTTATTTTTTCTGGTAGACTGACACTAGAGAAAGAAATAGCTTTACTAAATTTTCTTCTTCACCTCTAGGCATTTTAGATTTTCTTGTATGAGTTCACTAGTTAGTTTTATGGCTAATATAATTCATATTTAGTTGATGTGTAATCATAGCATAAGTGATAATGCTGTCACTTGAAAACAAGATTTGAAAATAGTCACAGGATCATCATCAGCCACACTACTGTTATATGTCATCCTTTATTTTGTTTCATTTTCCTTTTCTATATTCTCTTTCTGTAGATAGTACCATACTACTTTCAGAGTTATATACATCTTTCAATACTTTGTAGCTTTCTTACAGGGAGCTTCTAAAGAACTACTGATGTCTTTCATGTACTCCTCCCTAACTCAAACCAAATCTGTCTTAATATAGAAGGGTAAGATGCCTCATGATATAAAATAGTGACCTTATTTAATTAGTCTTGTTAAAGGTCAATAAACAAAATTAGTTTGGCTTATACATGTAAACATCTGTTTGTTCTGCTTTATCACCCACTTTAAATTTTAAGTTTACTCATTAAATGTTTAATGCTAGGTAGGAGAATTATGGCCAAAGGAACTATAGGAGGAAGGTTGTTTCTCTTAGTTTCTGTAAATAATCTGACAGACTTGTTGCTTAATCAGTGCCTAATATGTTCATTTGGAATGCTCCCATGCTCAATTTTATTAGGCATCTACAAAACAAAGCTTGTTTTCCCCCTGCATTGCAATTAGTGTAATTAGAATTTATGTGTGAAGTATCATATATCTATTGTGCAGTGGTTTTTAGAATAACAAGGATACTGAATTACCTTACTAAAATTGCTGGTTTCAATAATTAGTTTATGGAGAATATTTAATAATACTTCACACTAGAAAATTAAAGTTCCAATCAAAATAGCACTGAGTTATCTGGAACAAGAATATGTTCTTGCTTATATTCTGCCTACTCCTCAGAGCTGATTGCACACGATGCTTATATCTAAAATGAAAAACAGAGCATAGCAAGATTATGAGTTTTTTTTCCCTGAGAGGCTAACAAGAATAAGTGTCATGCCATGCTAGCCCAGGGAACAAAATTATAAATATAGGGAGGAGAAACAGGTTTTCAAGTTTATATTGCTGCTGTCTTATGGGGATCAGCTTCTGTTGTTACCATAATGTGTTATGTTGAAAGGGGCAGACAGGGTTGCCGAGCGGCTGGTTAGAGGGTCCCTGAGAGATTACCCAAGAAACTCAGTTGCAGCACATGGTGGAGCAGGCTCTCAGGTGAAAATAAATTCACAGCACATGGTTATCTGCCTGGGAGTACTTGTCATTCACTATATAGTTCATCTCTGTGGAGAACCAGAGTATTTCTTTGTCAAATATCAAACTGAAAAATGGCAAGTGTTATATTTTGCACAGACCAGCACTGAATTTTCTAATCCTGATGTAAAGGTGGAGTCTGTAGATGGTGGCAAGGGACTCTTTTGGCCTTTTAGGATATCACATTTTTCAGTTATAGTCTAGGTTCATCTGAAGTGGCTCCTGTGATTCCAGACCAATTTTTAATTGATATACTCAGTCTATTTTCTCTTTACCCCAACCAACACTATTGATCACAAGCTAAATTGGATCGAGTTGCTATGTGTAACATATTGCCAGTTCTGTGAGCAGACATTTTTCTTTTTCCAATCTTCGTACCCTTAATTATACTCAACCAAATTACTGTTTAAGCAAATTCACTTAGAGTTAGAGTTCATCTATAGATTTGTTGCTGTTGTGAATTTCAGAGAGACAAGTGCTTTGTAAAGACACTGATGTAATTCAGGTGAGTGGGTAGAAGATACTGTGGAGTCAGTAATGTGTGTTGTATGGAGAAGTAAGAAGTTTCCTGTATTTTTTCATTCTATCTGATATGGGAGATGTGGTATGACTTAGAAAGAAGTTTCAATGATGACAACTTTCAGTCTGTTCCTAGAAAAGGTTAAATCTTAGTTATTAATACTTTTACTACTTACTATGACAAATATTTTACCCCAGGCTGCCTCTCTGACAACTTACATTGATTTTCTGCTTTGTTCCGTAATAGAGGCAGCTGTATAATTTCTGTAGCTTTTTCTGTGAGAAGTGATTTTTATTAAACATAGAATTAGTTACAACTTCCACTTGGAAGGTTAAGATTGAATGTTCTATTTAGTCTTTTTGAAAGCGCTTAGGCACTAATTATTTCTAACCAGTGCGCTTCCTCTGGATTACTGACCGCTTTGAAAGAGTTCAAGTTGTTTCATTAGGCCCATTCAGTCGTCTTGGAACTGCCAGTAAAAAGACCAGGTTGCCGAGGATGTTGCCATTCAAACCTTAAAAGAAAAGCCTATGTAAAACTCTTTGAATTCAACTTCCAGATCTATGAGTTTCTACCGTGACTACGGATCAGAATTATTGTTTTTTTGAAGAAAATAAGATCATGTTTAAGGCACACAGCTCTTCTAAGAAGGAGATTCATGGCCATATTAAACACAGTTCTGGACCTACTTCTTAACTGATTTAAACTACAAATGCTATCAAGATTATATTCCACTCCAGGAGATAACTGATTTCTACTATCATTTTTTAGTTTCCTAAGCATTTGAACTAGTAGTCACAGAGAATGGGCAACTTGTATTGTCAATCGAATTATAAAACTTGGATGGCTCCCAGGTAATGTCACAAATAATATTTATTTTCAAAATTACTTAGCAAAAAAACAAACAAAAAGCACAGAAAACATATTCTTCAGTGATCTTTGAGTCCCTTTCAATATGTGTCTCAAAGGTAACTTTTAGGTACCTGAGACTGACAGCATCAGGCAGTGGCCAGCCCTGGTCCCAAGTTTCCTTAGAACTCATATCTCCCATGAGAAAACATGTGGTGAAGACATTGAGCTGTCAAAATATTTGTGCCTCCCTGTACCCCTCACCTTACATGCTGCAGAGCTGTTGGTAGGAAGTGGTTGTTCAGCTGGAGACCACATTTTCTAGGACTCCCTTGCAATTAGATGCAGCCATTGATTGGATTTTAGCAAATGGAATGTGATTTGAAGCACATTCAAGTCTGGCTCATGAAAGCCTTCTACTGACTCTTCCCCAGGCTCTGTTTCCTTCCAGCTGGTTGGTATGAAGATAACACTGGGATGAACTTGCAGGCTTTGTGGTGAATATGGCAGAATGACTGTAATCCTGGGTTTTTGTGGCTTCGCTACCTCTCCTGTTCTGCTTAGTATTATCTGCTGAGCAAGAAAGAAATTTTAATTATGCTGGGTCTTGGAAATTTTTTGTTTTATTAGTTACAGCAGCTAGGGCTTCTCTAACTAATAAAGCATGTAAAACATTAACCCAAGCATTATATATATGCCAAACCTAATAACTGAATTAAAGGCAGGGGCAAGAATGACAAATAGGATAAAGAGATTATTTTGGATCCTAAATTACTGAAGGTATGCCATGGAAGGAGGATACATTTAATTCATTTCAATTTCAAAAGAAGAAAAGCCATTGCAAATTAGTTGTAGAGTTGGAACCAACATAAGATTCAAACATATTCATTCTCCCATTCACTTAGCAAGTGCCACTATGTAAACACTGTCCTACACATTGGGGTTAACTCAGTAAAAAAGATAGACCAAAAAATTTCAGGCTATCTCTTATTGTTACTGCCTCTACTCAACTTTAGTTGCAGTTGTCATAAATCAGTAAAATCCCACTGTTGTTTGCTCTTATAATTTTCTTTCTTTATGAATGTTAAGTGGATTTAGTTAGGGACTTTTCTGGAGGGGAAGGGAATACTCTACCTAGATTTCTTTGGTCTTTTCTCCTAACTCTAGCTTGGTTCTGACAGCAGAACAAATGGGAATATGTATGAGGCTATAAAATAACTGATGTTAAAATGTGCAGGATTCAACATTTAAAAGGAATTTCATTTCAATACAAGATAAAATTTCCAGATTATCTTGAGAATTGGGGCTATTACTATCAGTTATATTGAAAGAATTCCAACATGCTAAATTACCTGACAAGTTGTGGTGTTTCATGTGCTGTATTGATATTAGAGTATTTGTTTTGCTTCAGTGGGTACTTAATTATTTGTTTCTTCTTGACAGTATGCTAGAATTAATTCATAGCATTATGAAGCTGCTTTAAACATCCTCTTGAGGGCAAGGGCTGGCTCTGGTAAATCTAGTGCATCATGTGAATGTTTTGGCCTCAGTTTAAATATATTAAATTAGAGTCATGAATTACTTTAAAAAAGACAAATTATAGCTTTTATTTCCTAAAGAAGATTTTAGGGATGCAAGATGAAAAGAGTTAAACACAACTATAGGAAATGGAGGCTGTTATCTGCATCTAGCTTAGGATGGAGAGTCATGTGTGGCTCTCAGGTGCAACTCACATGGAGCTATGGCTCTCAGTTACAAGGTACAACTCAGGTACACTTTGTTATTCATTAGCAATTAACAGTTATTTCCTACACAGAGCAAAAGTTCTAGCCAGAGGTCCTTTTTTTTTTTCTCTGAAAAACACAAAAGACACAGAATGAGTCTACCTAAAGGTTTTGTAAATCCTTATTTGCTAAAATTCTCTATTAGTAGTAGCCTATGGATAGGTGCAAGTTAATATAACATTTACATATTAATTAACAATTATAAGCTCTTTAGTGAGTACAAAAACTCAGAAAATTAAACATTATTTCTCTTTATTTGGTATTGAAAGGCCAAAATTTTGTGTTTTTAAAAAAAATTCATGAGAGTACTTTTTTCCCTGCAAAAAATGGAGTTCAAAGTATAGTAATAATTTGGTTACATAGCTACTTCCACTTCCAGAGATGTGATCCCTTATGTTTTCTAATACAAATGACACAGATGCATCAGATTTCATGGTTAGAAATTAGAAAGCCTAAATAAAGTCCCATTCTTTCATGGAATTATTTTAGCAATTTTGGAAGGTAATAGTGGTCTTACTAATTCAATTTTTGATGAACTCTTAAGATGCATTTAAATGTGATTCTCATATTGATACTTGCCTTTTTACTAGGGGGTCTCAGTAGAGGATAGTTTTGTGGAAAAAATATCTGTATGAATAAGCCATCCTGTGAGTTTTCTAAAGTGGGTAATCAGGAGATGCTTGGGAAGGAAAGAATAGGTACTCCTACATTCATATGGGGCATGAGTGTTTTTCTTTTCCTGTTATAATAGCAGCAGAAATAAGCTGGTTATAGGTCAAAAGAGAATAACACAGAAAAATGTTACAAAATTGATACAAAATTTAGCCTTTTCTTTGTGTTCCTCAATAATGCCAGCATTCTATAATTTTATGATAACAATGGTGGTGCCAATGATTATCCATGGAACTGGACCAATGATTCCCCATGTGTGCTCCATTTTCCTACCTTGTTCATTTTGTGAGAGGTGGATTTGGACAAAATATTGAGAGTATCCAAACCTAGCCCTTGTTGTGTTTGGAGGAAGTAATTTTATATTAGTTCTGTAGTTTATGTTGTTGTTATTGTTCTGTAGTTTTATATGTAGTTGAAAAGAACAACTTCTGAAAATAGAGAGTCCATTCAGCAATCTAGCATCTGTGTTTGGTAGCCAAGAAGACCTAACCATTGCCATCTCAGGGGGAGTGCAGGGGGCAGAGGGGTGGTCGGGGACAAAAAGAAAAAGCAAGCACATAGACTGCATATTTGAATCAACACCTCAAATTCATGATGCTAACTTACCTGATATTTTCCTAGTTTGAAAGTTCTTATTGTAGGGAAATAAACACAAAACATGTTAAAATAACATAATATTGAAATACTGAAAATTAGTATTAGTAGTATTAAAGTGAAACTAATAATTTTATACTAAAACACTATTTTAATGAGACCAATCATGTTTTGCTTATAGTGAATATAATTTCTTAAACATTCATACAAAACCTGGTGACTTTTACATAATTCTCAATAATAAATTTGAGAAGAAAATCAGTTGTATCTTCTAGCATTATGTAGAAATTAGCCAACAGAATTTTAATAAATGGGACAAGTAGCTTTTTAATGATAAATTTGACAAAAATTTTCAGATGTTCTTTCAGTTTCAGATATTGCAAGAAAAGCAAAAGAAATAAGCACAGTGTGAAAAATAGGGACATAAATCTGACAGTCACTATAGGACTGTTCTCAAAAAAATTTTAATATAATTGAATTAGTTCTGACATGCCATATTTATATATACTGAAATGTTTTGTTTTTAAAAGAAAATAAAATATGTGACATTATTATTCTCAACATAGTAAATTCCATAATGCTTTATCTTAATAAGCAATTATCTATAATAAACAATCTTTCACTATTCTGGACATTGGATTATGAACATTTATTTTGGTTACAGATCTCTGTAAAGAATATTATTAAGTTATAATGAATCAAAGGAGCTTGATTTGTTTGCCAGCTGTGATTAGGATAGGTGTATGAGTATATTACTTTTATTGCATTCACATTCTCAAGCGCTGATGCATTTTTCCTATGGGTTATTAGGAGTTATGCAGACATCTGGACAGTAAAAAATGTCTAAAAACAAGGCAAAAATTTTTACTTACGTAATTCTTATATCAAACATGCCCGTTGACAAAAAGGAAGAAGCTTTATCATAGGGGAAAGTTTTGTTAAATAAAGTAAAAAATTGCAGCAGTATCTTAGAGTCCCACAGCAGTTCCTCTTCTTCATATTCATCAATGAATTTCTCCAGTGACATGGTCTGTGTCAGATAAACTTTTCACATGGAAAACATCTCAGAATTTACCTTCTTCTAGTGTGGTCCATCCACCTCTCATTTTCTGTTGGTCATTTGTCCCTTTGCCCTTTTCCTGCCCTGTTAATTGAGAATCACTTCTGTTTGGCAGCAAATACACAAAAAACAGAATGCCTATTTCTTGCCGGAGTGATCTTTCTAAATGCATATTGGACCATGTCACTCTTCAGTTTAAAATCATTCAGAGGTTTCTTTGTTGTCCTAAGATTGAACTCCCAAAGCTCTGCTCTGTTTTGCAGTTCTCCTACTTATAAGTCTTCAAGTGATCCTCATTGCCTACAAAACAGCATTTGAGTAGGAAATACAGCCTGCAGCCAGCTTAAAGAGCACCTGGTGCCAAACCACAGATTTTATTTCATCTGACTCATCTTCACATGAGTGCCAGCCAAAACAAATTCGCTGTTTCTCCCCAAACTTCAGACCTTGTCTGCTTTCATGATTTTGTTTCCTAGGTAAAAAGGATCTGTGCATCATTAGGTATTGTGAAATCAATCATTAGGTATTGTGAAATATTCTGTGAAGTGAGTGTACTGATTTTACTCCCAATAATACTGTATACATTCCTATTATGCCATAGTCTTCTCAGCACTTGATAATATTGGATGGGTATGAAATGGCAACTTGTTTTAGTTTTTTATGCTCTTCCCTGACTTCTAGTGAGTTTGAACAGCTTTTAATATACTTAATGAATTTGAGTCTTCTCTTTTATAAATTACCTTTTAATATCATGCCCATATTTTTCTTTCTTTCCTTTTTTTTTTTTTTGAAACAGGGTCTCACTCTGTCAACCAGGCTGGAGGGTAGTGGCACGATCATAGCTCACTGCAGCCTTGGACTCCTGGGCTCTAATGATATTCCTATTTTAGCTTCCCAAAGTGCTGGGATTACAAGCATAAGCCAACATACCTGGTCATGCCCATGTTTTTCTATTGGCTTGCTTTTTGTAGATATTGATCTCTTCTAGGCTGAGTTGGTTACAGTCTTCTTTCAGTCAGATATTTATCTTTTGACAATTTTTTTTCTTTTAATATTGCCATTTGAAATGCTGAAATTCCTAATTTCAGTGTAGCCTAGCTTATTAATCTTTTTGTTTATGATTCAGTTTTTGGTGTTTTGTAAAGCAATATTCTATTATTTTTCCTACCTAAATGTTCTAAAGTTTTGATGCTAATTTTTAGGTCCTTATACCACCTAGGATTCATTTTCATTCATGATGTGAGAAGGGAATCCAATTTTTTTCCCCATATTCCAACCAATGGTCTGAGGACCATTTATTGAATTGTCCATATTTTCTTGGCAGATCTGCAATGATATTTCTTTCATGTATCAAGTTATGAAATATGCAGACATCTGTTTCTGCAGGTCCTATTCTGTTTCAATTCTCTTGCTGTCTTCAAATAGTTTTATTTATAATAACACCTGCTATATGATAGAGTGACTTCTCTTTTCTTCTCTTCAGAATTGTTTCTTTGTGTTTTAACACACATTTTAGAATCAGCTTGTCAAGATTTAAAACTAGACAAACCCATCAGGATTGTGTTTAAACTTGTACTTACAGATTTCTCTTATCAAACTACAGGAAAAATGGGTCTGATTTCCCTTTGTTTTTTACCCACCCTCCTAGGAATAAGTGTATTTTGCATCTGAAGTGTATCTTGTATCTTATATCTGCCCTCCAGATGCAAGTACCCCTTAGTGTATCAGTGGAAATCTGCTCTGTAAGAGTGACCATTGGGGACTTTCTAGTACCTCCCCTCTAACTAATCCAAAGGAGAAAATCCAAACAAGTTTATTTTCTGGCAGGGTGCCCCATCAAGTGAAGACTGGCAAAAATAACAAAAGAGCACAAACCAGTGCAATTAGGAGACAGTTGATGTCAAGATTCCACTTACATTCTTTGCAAGCCTTCTTGCTTTCTTTCTCTGTCATCACATAACATCCTTTACAAGGATGTAAAGGAGGAGTAAGAAAAATAAGATGCAGTTTTAAGAAGCGCCGGTGAGGTATGAAATTGACTTATGGAATATTATATTACATGGAATTTTAAAGATTGTGTGATCTAGTCCACCCATTTTATTTTCTTTTATAGATGAGTAAAATGGTGACTCTAAGAGATTAAGTAGCTGGTCTAAAGTGTTCTAACTAGTAAATGGAAGAGCCAGGATTATCAGAGTATCTGGTTCATTGTGAATTACTCTTTAAATGAAAACATTTAAAGGGCTATATGAAGTATTTTTTATTACTATGTTTTAATTAGAAGAATAGCTGTTTATTACCCAAATTTACCTTTTTTACTCATTTTACCATTATTTTGAATATCTTCATGTTTTTAGAACTTTGAATTTCTTCTAGTACAAGATAATGTGCTCTGATAGCATTCTCTTTCTCTCTTTTCTCTCTTGATTCTGTTGTTGTTTCATGAATAATATAAGAACAACCATTACTTATTAATTTGTGTGGATGTGTAGCTATATTTATTTTTCTGATTGGCTTTAAGTCTTAGGCTGTTAGGAAAGTGTTCATAGGAATTTTTATTCATTAAATACAGGTAACATAATGTATTTGTTTAAAACATTAGTAAATGATGATTTCTGCACATTTTTCTGTTTCCTGGTTAAAAGATATTAAAACGATCTTATCATTTTTTTTTTATATTACTGGTCCTAGTTATTCAGACATAATTATTAGCATTCAGAAAAATGATTTTTCATCTATACTTCCAAATGGTAGTATATTTTATTTAAGTATGCCTTAAAATTATGTTAGGGTAAGACAGAATTATAACTGGAAAACATTTGGTCTAGAAAAATTGAGTAAGATGGAAATTTGGGCCACATGCTAAATAGAGGAAATGAAATAGCAAATGAAACTGCACTTTTGTGGAACAAAGTTTGACACAAAGAGGTCAAGATAATTCTTTCAGTAGAGAATTTTGCTACATACTCAACATTTCTTTGAGTATGTAGCAAATCTGTAACTTCTTCAGTGAACTTCATGTATTTGTAAGTCCAGTCCTATTTGTCTAATTTAAAGCTTCTTCTTTTCTCAGGCTCAGAAGCCTACAGTGGGGAGTGGGGCAAGCATCTTTGTGCTAATCCCACACCACTCATTCTTTCATTTTTGGGTCCTTTAGGGTCAGAGTGAAAAGGGAGCAGCAACTGGAGAAAAAAGATAAAGGCTTATTCAACTGGTGGTGCTGTGGTCTGGCAGTGCTGTGGTCTGGCAGATGTGGTCTCATCTTCTGTGAGATGATGTTGCAAAGCTGGGTCTTTCTGTTCTGGGTCACTTCTCTAAGTTCTAGATTGATACCCTGAGAGAACTAATAATACTATATTTTCCTTGATTCACCTTCTTCAAACCCTACTTCTTGTTGTAAACACAACACAGACTCTTGCTGCAGAGGACCCTGAGCCATACATAGCAGTTAGATTTCTTTTTCAAAATTATTTAAGAAGAATCATTTCTGGTTCCCTTCTGTAACACTCATTTAACTCATGGTAAATTCTGCCCCTTAGCCCACTAAATTCTGAAAGTGCAGATTACTTCCATTGCATTTATTCTGTCTTCACTCTGCTTCAAGTACCTGCTCAGCTTTGGAGTTTTCAGGCACCAGTCCCTATGCCTTTCAAATACCAGGATTACATGCCAGAGTCTGTGAATGGTTCTCCTGGAGGCTCTTTGATTTGGCTTGATGTGGCAATGGGGGCAAGTGAAAGTCCCCAAAATACAGCACTTCTACAACTTTCCATAAAGTATTCTTGACTCAACAGTCTTTGCTCGCCCATTTCCTGAAAGCCCTCCCCACACTTCCACCCTTTAAAAAAATATAACTTGGCAGTCAGGAATGAATGAAAGTTTGCATAACTAGCTTTGAGCCAACATTTAGTATCTTTACACGCAGGTAGTTTGGCATATCTCTTTGTAGTACTTTAAAACTTCAAAAAATTTTAAAGATATACTTATTTATTTAGAAATATTGTTTCTCCATTTTTTAATCTTTCAAAAATTGTAGAATTTTACATTTTGTTTTCAATTGGAAAATAATAATTGTGCATATTTATGGGGTACCTGGTGATGTTTTAATACATATAATATATAGTGATCAGATTAGGGTAATTATATTCACCATCTCAAACATTTATTATTTCTTTATGTTGGGAGCATTCAATATTCTCCTTCTAGATATTTGAAACTATATAATATATAGTCGTTAACAGCTTTAGGGCTTCAGCTAAACCTCTGAGACAACAGGAAATTTTTCACTCAGTAGAGGTACATAGGCCATGATGCTTTCCTGGGTTAGTTTGATATCCAGCATTGGAAGAAGTCAAAATTAGTTTCTGTGATTGGGTTTGAGTCAACACTGCAGAGACAGCATCTTGATGTTTAGCCTTTGGGCTTTTGGTCTATAGCCTGGGCTGCCTGTGTGTGAATTTGTGTGGGGGTGTACATGTGTACATGTTGTCATGAAGGGTAGTGTATTAGTAGAGGCTCTCAAGAAAAGCAGTCCTTTTGAATTGGGTCTTGTAATTGCGGGAACTGGCAAGTCTAAAACTTTTAGTGCAGGGCAGCGGGCTGAAAATTTAGGCAAAAGTTGAAGTCCTGAGTCTGAAAACTGCAGACTAGATCAGCAGGCTGGAAATTCAGGCAAGATTTCTATGTTGCAGTTTGGAGATGGAATTCCTTCTTTGGATATCCTCAGTCTTTTCTCTTAATTACTTCAACTGATTGGAAGAGCCTCACCATATTATGAAAGGTTTTCTGTTCTACTTAAAGTCACTGATACTAAAAGAACACTTTCATGGCAACACCTAGATTAACGTTTGATCAAATACTTGAGTACCATATAGTCTGACCATGTGGATGCATAGAATTAGCCTTCATAAGTTGATAGCATATTGGTTTCTCCCCTCCCCTCCCCTCCCTTTCCTTTTTTTTTTTTTTTTTTTTGAGACAGAGCCTTGCTCTATCACCCAGGCTGGAGTGCAGTGGCACGATCTCGGCTCACGACAACCTCTGTCTCCTGGGTTCAAGTGATTCTCCTGCCTTAGCCTCCCAAGTAGCTGGGACTACAGGTGTGTGCCACCATACCCAGCTAATTTTTGTAGTTTTAGTAGAGATGGAGTTTCTTCACGTTGGTCAGTTGACCTCGATCTCCTGACCCCATGATCCACCCGCCTCAGCCTCCCAAAGTGTTGGGATTACAGGCGTGAGCCATCACACCCAGCCTGCTCTTCTTTTTCTTTATTCTGCTTCTCAACAGTGACTGAGGCTGAGGCATGTAATACTAGCCCAAACACTCAGTTTCTCTTTTCCATGGGCAAAATGATATTAAATTTCAATTAAAACACACTTGTTAATGTCACTCTTTGGTTAACCTGTCTTCTCTACTAGATTATGAACTACTGAATAGCAGATACTGAATCTTCTTTTGATTGCCATTTATCTCCAGGGCCACATTAAAAAAATTGTATTGAAGAGTACATGAGGGAGTAGTTAGGGTTGTCCAGCACATTATTATTAGAGTAGAAAGGCAGACACAGGGGAAGAGACTTAAGCAGAGACAATGATCAGGCATTTGGCATGGAGTACTCCATGATTCACACTCCAACACTGAGCAAGGCAGCCGGCAATAAAAAAAAATTGTCAGGGTGAGAACATCCTTAACAACCATGTTGCTCTTTGACACTGTTTTTCTTTGTTTGGCCACTGTTTGTAAAAAGCAGGAAGAATTTATAATGAACAAACAAGAGATTGTGGTCTCATAATTTATAAACAGAATTAACATTCACTTGTTAAAACTTGAAGTGGAGAAATGTTTCAAAGAGCTTTTGAAGCTAAGCTTATTTGAAAGGAAGTCTTAAAAACCACATGTTCTCACTTGTGAGTGGGAGCTAAACAATGGGTATACATGGACGTATAGAGTGGAATAGTAGACATCAGAGACTCCATAAGGTGGGAGGAGGGGAGGGGCTGAGGGATGAAATACTACTCATTGGATACAATGTACACTATTAGTGTGATGGTTACACTAGAAGCCCAGACTTCAGCACTAGCAATATATCCATGTAACACAACTGCACTTGTACCCCTAAAGCTATAAAAGTTAAACAAAAAACATTAAAAAAAACCCTCTGAGAATTCAAGGAATTAAGAAACAAGGAGAATGCATTGTGTATATGCCCTAAAGGGACTGATAGACTCATATGAAAGCTATTATGTGCCTTGTGGTCATTGAATGAGAGGAAATCATGAGATTATGGGAAACAAATCGTAGACTTTCCTGTCCTTTCTGTTTCCATACACTGATGCGTTGAGTCCTGTTTCATCATTATTCTTTCTTTAAACATCCTCTTACAGCCATCTAATATCTTGGATAGAACAAGAGTGATAGAATAGACTGGCTCGGTTTTTCATCAATCAGAATTTATGGCTTTGTAGTCAGCCCCAGGCTACTTTAATCTCTTCCCTAAGCCTTCACAGACAGGCTGTGCACACGGAGAGTGAGTGCAGCATGGTTACCATTGAGCTCATAATTGAGTTCGAGGAGTGGTGGGAGAGAAGATCAAACTTACTCACTGCCTGCAGGGTGCGAACACCACAGTGGGTGATCTGTTGTGCATCATCTCACTTACTCCATGGAAATTAGCTATTATTATTTAATTGAAACTGAGGTTGAGAAAGGTTTAGTGATTTTTTTAGATTCTCAGCCAGAAACTAGTGGATTCAAGATTGAAACCTATTTGCTCTGGTTTCAAAGCTCAGATTTTACTTGCTCTTTCACACTCATTCCTGTTCATGACACAAGACAATACAGGTTCTTTCTTAAATATCTCCCAGGAAATGACAGTTGATTCTGTGATAAAACAAGAAAAAATGTCAATGTCCCAAATAACATTTTTAGCCTTTGATTCATTGTTAGAGCATGAAATTACACATACACATATGTACACACATATACACACTTCTACCTCACCCCATTGTTTCTGAATGTGCTAAGCATTTCATATACTTTGCATGTATCATCACCTTGCTAATGGTCCTATAGTGTAGGCACTATCATTCTTTTTTTGAAGAAGAAATTGAGACTCAGAAAGATGATTTTCCCAAAGCCACATGATAAGGAATAGGGTTGAGATGGGTGTTACATATCTGTGTACTTAAAACTAACTGCTCTTAACCAGTATGATATATTGTAATTCACTCATTTATTAATTTAACAGGTATTTGAGTACTTGCTCTATCCAGTACTGTACTAGGCAATGTATATATAAGAATGAAAACCACCTTTTTGTTTTTGTTTTTTTTTTTTCAACTTTTATTTTAGACTCATGGGGTACATGTGCAAGTTTGTTACATGGGCATATTGTATGATACTGAGGTTTAGCGAATAAATGATCCTGTTACCCAGGTACTGAGCATGGTACCCAGTAGTTTTTCAACCCTTGCTCCCCTTCCTCCCTCCCTCCTCAGGTAGTCCCCAGAGTCTTTTGTTCCCATCTTTATGTCCACGAGTACCCAATGTTTAGTGCCCACTTATAGGAAAAGAACATGCAGTATTTGGATTTCTGTTCCTGTGGTAATTCACTTAGAGTAATAACCTTCAGCTGCATCCATGTTGCTGCAAAGAATATGATTTCATTCATTTTTATGGCTACATAGTATTCCATGGTGTATATGTACCACATTTTCTTTATTCAGTCCATCATTGATGGTGGGCGCTTAGGTTGATTCCATGTCTTTGGTATTGTGAATAGTGGTGCAGTGAACATGAGAGTGCATGTATAGAATGATTTGTTTTCTTTTGGATTTATACCCAGTAATGGGGTTGCTGGGTTGTATGGTAGTTCTAAGTTCTTTGAGAAATTTCTAAAACTGCTTGCCCTAGTGGCTGAACTAATTTATATTCCTACCAAGGTGTATAAATGTTCCTTTTTCTTTGCAGCCTTACTAGGATCTGTTGGTTTTTTTTTTTTTTTTTTTTTTTTTTTTTTTTTTTTTTTTTTTTTTTTTTTTTTTTTTTTTTTTTTTTTTTTTTTTTTTTTTTTTTTTACTTTTTAATAATAGCCATTCTGACTGATGTGAGATACTGTCCCTCATTGTGGTTTTGAATTGCATTTCTTTGATGATTAGAAAATCACTTATCTTTTTACCTAGGGGAGTTCAGTCAGGTGGAGAAAACAGACACATAAGCAGGCAATGATAATAAGATTTGATAAAGCAATGATGAATATGTATTCAGGACTCTAATATGCAGATATGTGTGGGAACTATGCATATCTCCTTCATGGCAACTCAGAGGAGAGACGCCTAATTTGGTCTTTTCTGAAGTGCTTGGGAGCATTGAGGATTATGTCAGGGAGGAAGTCTTCTGGGATAAGGTGACTCTTCATATGAATCTTAATTAGTGATAAAAAAAGCTTACCAGCTAGAGACAGCTGAAATGGAGAAACCACTACACATAGAGGGAATTGTGTGGTCAAAAGCACAGAGGAGACACCAAATGTGATATGTGGTGGAGAAAGACTGTAAGAAGCCAAAAGAGCTTTTTGGCTGCCTTAAGGAACTTGAACTTTTTTAGATGAATGGTTATGGATCTCTGAGAATCTGATCAAATCTATTTTTCATAGAAAAATGGTGTGCATCCAAGACTGCATACTCATATACACCCCCCCCGCAACACTCTATATACTTCTACAATTTTAAATATGAATCGTGTTTTTTGAGTGGAGAATTCTGTAGATATCTATCAGGTCCATTTAATCCAGTGCTGAGATGAGGTCCTGATATCTTTGTTAATTTTTTGTCTTGATGAGCTGTCTAATATTGTCAGTGAGTGTTAAAGTCTCCCACTATTAATGTGTAGGAGTCTAAGTCTTTTTTTTTTTTTTTTTTTTTGAGGCAGAGTCTCACTCTGTCACCAGGCTGGAGTGCAGTGGCATGACCTCGGTTCACTGCAACTTCCACCCCCTGGATTCAATCGATTCTCCTGACTCAGTCTCCCCAGTAGCTCAGACTACAGGCATCTGCCACCATGCCCAGCTAATATTTGTATTTTTAGTAGAGATGAGGTTTCACCATGTTGGCCAGGATGATCTCAATCTCCTGACTTTGTGATCTGCCTGCCTCGGCCTCCCAAAGTTCTGGGATTACAGATATGAGCCACCATGCCTGGCCTGTCTTTTTAAGATCTCTAAGAACTTGCTTTATGAATGTGAGTGTTTCTGTGTTTAGTGCATATATATTTAGGATAGTTAGATCTTATTGTTGAATTGAAACTTTTATCATTATGTAATGATCTTTGTCTTTTTTGATCTTTGCTGGTTTAAAGTCTGTTTTGTCAGAAATTAGAATTGCAATCCCTGCTTTTTTTCTGTTTTCCATTTGCTTGGTAGATTTTTCTCCATCTCTTCATTTTGAGCCTATGTGTGTCATTGCATGTAAAGGCAGAAATACTATTTGACTCAGCAATCCCATGACTGAGTTTGTACCCAAAGGAAGATAAGTTGTTCTATTATAAAGACACATGTGCATGTATGTTCACTGCAGCACTATTCACAGTAACAAAGACATGGAATTGATCTAAATGCCCATCAGAGATAGACTGGAAAAAGAAAGTGTGGTATATATACACTATGGAATTCTATGTATCCATGAAAAAGAACGAGATCATGTCCTTTGCAGGGACATGGATGGAGCTGGAGGCCATTATCCTTAGCAAACTAATGCAGGAACAGAAAACCATATGCTGCGTGTTCTCACTTTTAAGTGCCAGCTAAATGCTAAGAACACATGGATACATAGAAAGGAAAAACATAAATAAGGGCCTAAAAGTTGGTGGAGGGTGAGAGGAGGGAGAGGATCAGAAAAAATAACTAATGGGTACTAGGCTTAATACCCAGGTGAAAAAATAATCTGTACAACAAACCCTCATGTCATAAGTTTACCTATGTAACAAACCTGCACATGTATCCTGAACTTAAAAGTTAAAAAAAAGTTTGAAATAGCTTGACCAAAAAAAAAAAAAAATGTGGCTCTATAGAATCTCCAAAGTCAATGTGACCCACAGACCCCGATTAAGAGAAACTCCTAGAGAATGTTAGAGTAAAAATGTAGAAATGGAGGAACATAGAATAGGTGATGGTTGACTTTTTTTCTGAGAACAGTTTTCATGTGTAAATAAACACAATAAATAAATTTCAGGTCCTTTGGTCATCTCACATTTTTTCCTCACTCAGATCATGAGCTGATATCTGAAAGAAAAAGAATGAAGGAGGTGGAGGGAAAGGCAACATTCTTAGGGTGTCTACTAAGTCATAAGTGTAAGGCTGGTTGCCTTGCTGGGAGCTGGGAGCTCGGAGCCCCCTGCCCCCCCGCTCCTTTTTCCCTTTCACAAGCCCCAAGCAAGCTCAGACATGCCCTGAGCAAGCTCAGACATGCTCAGACATGTTCCCTTCTCCCTTGCTCGCACAGCATGGTTTTCTCTTAAAGAGCCCAGTATGCAAACAGGGTGCTGCAACCATAGCTTCCTAACAACCAATAGCAGCTAAGCCTTAACAACCAATAGCAGCTAAACCTTAACAACCAATAGCAGCCGAGTTTTAACAACCAATAGCAGTCGAGCTTTAACGACCAATAGCAGGCAAGTAATTCCAACCAACAGCAAGCCAAGTCCTAGGTCAAGGCTTGTCACTTACCCAGTAGCAGTCTTGCTCTCCCACAATCAATCGAGCTGTTTCACTCTCTATAAAAACCCCCGGTCTAAAAATAGACTTTCTAAAAATAGCCCAAGTCACTCCCTATAAAACCCCCTGTCTGAGAGAAGTCAGTGGGACTTCTCCGGCCCCTCCTGTCCGGACCGCAGGACCTCACCCGGGAGCCTGAATAAATTCCCTTGCATTGGATTATCTTGGTGCTGGCCTCAGTTTCTTCGCTTTATCCTTGGAAACAAACCCTACAGTAAGAACTTAGCGAACTTTATCTCATTGAATTCTCACAATAGAATACAAAAAAGAAAGAAAAGGAAATTGAAGTAGCTAAGGGAACTTCTCTAACTTTACTCAGCAAGTTAAAGGAAGAGCCATCTTTTTCTCAAGTCCCATGCTTTGTCTATGAGACCACTCAATATCTCTGGAATGGGAAGAATATGACTGTATATGATATATTTCTCCACATTTTCTTACCTAAGGTGCTTACTAGAAGAAGCTCAGAATCACTACCACTAAATTCCTATGTAAGAAAACAGTTTTGTGCTTTAATTGTCCTCCGCATTTGGGGTTTTATTTACTGTATGAGTTTTATGTAAGTTCATAAAAGTCAATAAACTCAATATTCCAGAAGCCACTTGCAATTTAACATCTAGATAATTAGAGTAACAAAAAGGAAGTTAATTCAGTGTTGGTTTATGATGATGATTAACTTAGTTCCATTTCTTTTCCTAAAGATAAAAAGAGTTCAGAAATAAAGTAACAGGAATCTGCTGCACCCAAGGAGATAGAGGCAAGAACAAAAGATTTGTTATGAAACCCTTAAAAATCACAGTGCCCTTTTAGGTAATTATAGTGGCTTAATTAAAGTTATTTTTAAGTAATAGTTAATTATGCTTAATTAAAGTAATTACAGAATTAGCCAGGGGAATTTGAAGGAACCATAATGTAGACATATTTGGCCTCTGAGGATCAAGTATACTAGTTTGCATAAGTCCAAAAACATCTCCTTATGTGTGCATGGAACAAGGTATGAAATAAAGCCTAGGTTATGGTTTCAATTGTGCAAAATGTCTACTAACAATGACTAAACTTATATACATGACACCACAGAGTATACTACTGTGCTTTCAAAAAGTATAACATGTGATATTATATTAGATTTGATTTCTTTTAATTTAGGTTTACTTCGGGGAAGCAAATTAATATTAAAGGTCTAACAGTCAAAGCTTGTTTGTGTTTTTAAAGTCTAAATTATCTTTTTACAACCATGCATTATTCAAATTTACCAGATGCTTTAGGGACTCTGGCTGACTTTAGGAAAGATCTAGCATTTTGTTTTATGTGGAGATACAATTTGAACTGAAATATCTGTCTCTGGTATAGTTACCATCCTATTCTTGATTTAATAATAAAAGCTACTGGATACATAGGCAAATATGTAGCCTTCCCTGTGCTTTGCTAGTGCTTGTTAAAAACCCCCCTTAATAGCTTCTTGGCTTTGATGTTGCTGGGATATATCATTTTTTCCATAGAAGAATTCTCAAGGAATTATTATTATTGTGTCAATAGTTCTTAAAGTACAGTATCCCAGAATCTTCTAAGTTGTGTGCTTACAGGCTAATTTTAGTCTCTTCAGGATAAGCATTTTCCCCCTAGATAAGCCTCCCAGCAAGGTCACAGTCTTAAAAATGTGATTGATCTAAGCTTCTGCCTAGATTTTCAGGCTTCCCAAATTTCTTATTCGATTTTCTGCTGGGCAGTTGCTACTCTTTCTCTTTAACAATGCATATTATTTTAAAAAGCTATGGTCTCTGCCCATAAATGAATGTTAAGCAGACAGTGAAATTTTACTGTTTTTTTGTTCTTGAGTATAGTCACACTGGGATAGAAGAGAGGGATGATGACCTCTAAGAATCAAGCCACAAGAGGAGAGCTCAGATCTCAGACTGAGCTCTTTTAAAATTGCTACCTTTTACCATCACCTCTGAGGGATTCTGTTTACTAGTGGTAGGCACTTGGTATTTTCTGGGAGAAAAAGATCACAGTAATAGGGTCTCCTAATAGAGTCTCTTACCTTCTCAAAGGCTCATGGCATCTCCTGAGACTCTCTGAGACCCAGCAGATGAGAAATTCAAAGCATTGATGAAGTCTTACAATGAACATTTTTCTCATTTAAAATATATTTTATTTAACCACTACTGTAATTATTTCATTAATTACTATGTAATTTCAAGGGTAATGCATGTTTATTGTAAAAGGAAGAAACCCCAGAGAAAACCAAATAAAAATCCATGAACAGAGTAAACCATTCTGTAGACCACAGGGACTGGTTTAGCTGTGGTCCTGCAAACGGTAAGTAGGCAAACAGAACAATTTACCAAACGGATACACAAATATCTAGAAATGGAAATGCCCTTTTTGCACATGATGCTAAGTCGACAGAGTGTGAGTGTGGAGCTGTTGGTGAGTCATCTTCCACCCCATGGGGAGAGAAACTTTGCAGGACGAAATGAACACAGAGAAAAACAGTTGAGAGAAGAAGAGAAAAAGAGGCTTAATGGTGTCATTTGAGCCCAAAGATTTTACTATTTCTGCAAAAGTTTACTATTGGATTCCTTTTATTACTTAAGCTGGTTTGAGCTGGGCTTCTGTAACTTGCAGTTGAAAGGGTCAAATAATACTTGCATGCCTTTTCTAATCATGAAGCACTGTGCCTTCCATAAATTCCCAGCGACCTGGAGAATGACTGTCACAAGCTCATGGTTGAGCTTCAACGTGAAACACAACTGGAAGAACCAGAGAAAAAGGGAACTTCTTATATGAAAAATAAAAATGGAGACTGAAACTAAATACTTATTAAATACAAATGGGAAAATGGTAACTTTACAGTGGAGAAACCTGCATGACAACACCTTAACAAGTGATCAAATTAACATCACCAGTTAAGGCATATTGATATCATGTATCCCTGATATGCTTCATTGAGGAGGACACATCACATCTCTGGTCTCCTTTCCAATCATTCTTCACTCAATCTGATCATGAGAAGCATCAGACAAGCAGAGATTGAGAGAAAGTCTATGAAATAACTGACTGGTGCTCTTCAAAAGTGTTAAGATTATGAAAGACAAAGAAAGACAGGAATAGTTATAGATTAGAGGAAACTAAGAAGTCATGACATCTAAATGCAATATGAATTGCAGTATCAATTTGATGCAATGTAATGCAATATTTATTAGATTCTTAAAGAGGACATTCATGAAAAAAACTGGTGAAATCTGAATGAAGTCTGTAGCTTAATGGTATTGAACCAGTACGCTTAGGGAAGCTGGTTGAAGGGTATATGGGAACTCTGTTATTTTTGCAACTCTTACATAAGTATAAAATTGCTCTAAGATAAAGAGTTAGAACAGATAGTACACATAGCATGAAAAAAGAGTGGAGGAGATACTGAGCGTGATAGAAATGAATGAGAAGTGGCACTGGTCACCATATAAAGCCCTTGCGGCCAGGTGCAGTGGCTCACACCTGTAATCCCAGCACTTTGGGAGGCTGAGGCAGGTGGATCATGAGGTCAGGAGATTGAGATCAACCTAGAAAACATGGTGAAACCCTGTCTCTACTAAAAATACAAAAATTAGCTGGGTGTGGTGGCATGTGCCTGTAGTCCCAGCTACTCGGGAGGCTGAGGCAGGAGAATTGCTTGAGGTGGAGGTTGCAATGAGCAGAGATTGTGCCATTACACTCCAGCCTGACTATAGAGCCAGACTCCATCTCAAGAAAGAAAACAAAACAGACAAACAAAAAATATGCCCTTGCCTGGGGCGTAATATTCCCCTAGCTTTAGTGGAGAGGCAGATCCATCCAGTGGGAGTTGTTGGATGGAACCTCTTCCTCTACCTCTTGTATTACTTTAAGGTCCTGCTTTCTGCCTCAGACTTCATCACAGATTTGGCTAATATCTGGCAGATCATTGGTCTATATTCTTAGTTTCTAGAGCTATTGAAATTCTTTATTTCTCTTTGTCTATACATTAGTATTTGAATGGAAAGTCAGGAGAAGAAATCTGTATTTTCTCATTGTCTTTATTGATAATGTCAATATGGTGAGACAGCTGTATTTTCTCACTTTATTGAGTAGGAGTATTTTTGATATAATCCAAGGAGTCTTTTATATAGATGAGGATCACAATGATTTCTCACTGGAAGGAAGAAGACTGCATTATTCTTTGTAATTCACATAATTAGAATAGTAATTGGAACATAGTAGATGCTCAATAAATAATAAATGTCCATAAAATAATTTTTAATGTCAGCTACATATTTGAAATCTTACTGAAGAATTATAGAAATGTAAACTTAGGAAACATATTTTTATTAAGTATGTAATATGTACCAGCCACTATGCTAAGTGGCTTAAATAGGCATTCACTTTTTCAGTCTTCAAAACACCTATGAGGCAGGTATTATTATTATAATTTTACAGATAAGGAAAATGGGGCCCACAGAGATTAAATAACTTGCCCATTTTACACTAAGTTGCCAGCCTAGAATTCTAGCCCTTCTTTGTCTGACTCTCACCCTCATATTCCTGACTACTATACTGCCTTTCTGAAAAGATGTGACACATTCTCAACCAGTTTTAAAACTGATCCACTAAAAGTGAATAATTGTATAATTTTGGTTTAAAAATATAAATGGGAGACTTCCACACACTAATTTTAATATTAGAAGCAATATATCCATTTAGCTACCAAATGCTTTGCTGTACTTCTGTTTGCTTCATATGTGCTTATATCCTTTATATCTGACATATTAAGAATAAAAGATAGGCATTAAGTATACAGCTGCTGTTCAGTCTTAGCTCTACAGCTCTATGAAGACAGTCTTACCAGAGCTGATGATCTGAGATGGGTACACTGATGATAGGAATGTACATGAGAGGCAAAATTAAGCACACGTGTGTGCATACATGCACATACCACTGAATCAAGATGTGAATATACATTAAGGTCTTATGTAACATGCAAGTACCTTTAAGTGAATTTTTGAATGCTCTTAAGTACAATCAGAAAACACAGCATAACATCAAAAGGTTTCTATGAAACTCAAAAAGGTTAAAATATCTAGGATTTTGTCTTGGTAGTTTGTTTTCTGTATGGCCATTTGTGTGTGTGTGTGTGTGTGTGTGTGTGTGTATGTGTGTGTGTGTTGTAAAATATGCACTTAAATAACCAAGCAGGGCTCTCTTTTCTTTCTGTATCTTATTTCTTTTCTCATTGGTCGGTGCAGGACAAACACATCATTAAACACATAGAAGTCTTACCATTGCGTAATATTTTGTGCCAAGCAGATATCTCTGGAGCAGTCAAAGCAGTTTGTTCCTTTGAGTGCCAGAAGGACCTTGCTGTAGCTTTGCTTTATCTACTAAAGTTTCTCAGCAAGGGTGGCCTTATGGGACCGCTTCAGGTTGCCAGTTGATAAAAATGAGAATTTCTTCAGCCTCTACATGTCTTACGTCACTGCTGAAGAATGAGAGTTTCTGTTGCTGCAACAAGTTAGTATTCAATTAAATGATTCTGTGATCATTTCAAAATGAATAGTGAATTGTATTACTCAAGATCTCCCCCTTAGGAAGCCAATGTGTTTTGGTGCCAGTGGCGTAATCGGCAGTTCTGAACTGGTCCAGTCTGATGTAAGGTTAGAGCCACCTAAGGAGAGCGCAAAGGCATCTTGTGCTGTCAGGGACCAATCCAGTGAATCAGAGTGGCAGTAAAATGGGAAAAAAGCAGCTGCTGGCCAAACACCATGAGGCTCAGAGTTGTTTTTCAGGAAGCTCAAGTGAATGATTTCTTTTCAATATGTGGCTGTCTCTGTGAAGAGAACACAGTGACATTGGGTGAAAGGGTACACTCTATCAGGATTTAGCTGACTTGAGTTATGGGGCAGGTGTGCATGCTGGGAAAAGCTAGGATGGATGGATTGGAATAAAATATGACCAGTGGTCCAAGCTACTTCACAGCACCACAAAGCCATCTGCTAGGACTCAACTTAGCATGACTGTTGTCTCCTGTAGGAAAAGACAGAGTAAGGGTGCAAAGTTGTAGGTATGTGAAGGAAGTTCAAGAAAATGCTAAATTTCAAGGGAAAAGGAAATTAAAATGAGTTAACCATTGGAGTTTGAAAAGTTAATGTCAGCACACAATCATCTATAAAGGGGCAGGTCAGCAATTTGTTTTGAGCAACTAGACATGTTTTAAAGAGGAAAATTACTTAGTAAGAATTATATCTTCTATCATTTTCTACCATCTTATGGTGTGGATATTTATGGAATTAAAAATCAAAGTGTCTCAGATCAGGTTGAAAGTTCAGATTTATGTTAAGTTCAGACATTTCCTGTAGTGGTTGGATCAGAGAGAGCCCAGGCCCTTTGTATTCCAGGGAGAGGGTCTGAATATGGAGGGAGAGATGACATAGAAGATATGGCTTAAGCCTTTTTTTTGGTTTTTTGAATTATTAGTAAAGGAGGTAATATGGTTTGGCTTTGTTTCCACCCAAATCTCATCTTGAATTGTAGGTCCCATAACTCCCACATGTTGTGGGAGGGACCTGGTGGGAGATAATTGAATTATGGGGCCAGTTTCCCTCACACTGTTCTCATGATAGTGAATAAGTCCCACATGATCTGATGATTTTATAAGGTGTTTCCCCTTTTGCTTGGCTCTCATTGTTTCTCTTGCCTGTGGTCATGTGAGATGTTCCTGCTCTTCCACCATGATTGTGAAGCCTCCCCAGTCATATGGAACTGTGAATCAATTAAACCTCTTTCCTTTACAAATTACCCAGTCTCAAATATGTCTTTATTAGCAGTGTGAGAATAGACTAATGTAGGAGGATTCTTGATTATTTGTTAGGAGCTTTTTAAATATGAAAATGCTACAGTCTTTCTAGCATTAAGTTAGCTGAGTCTCTTGTCTCAGCTAACTTAATGTTTTTATAGTAAAAAGGTTTCCCTGATATATTTTTCCGACATACCCTCTACTACACCATCACCACATAAACAGAAAAATATTTCCCTGATATATTTTTCCGACATACCCTCTACTACACCATCACCACATAAACACCACTTTTTGTCTAGCATGAGATTCAATAAACATGAGTTGAATGTGTAAAAGAACATGACCTTGTGAATATGGCGAGAGAACAGATACATGAATAAAACCCAGAACTCTCACACAATGTTCCTCCTCACTTCTACCTTCAATTACTCCTCTATTTCCCTTTGTTATCATTTTCTCAAGTACAGCCTCTTTTTCAGAGAAAAATCACTTGTCAGAGTTCAGTAGTATTTTATAGGTGTTGCTGGACTCCATTATCAATGGCCACTAGAGGTGACACTGAACACCTAGGAGAGCCGGAGAAGAGCCGGTGTCGTGGTGCAGGTGACGTGGACTGTGGCCATGTGTAGAAATCAATCCTCGGGCTCTCAGACATGTTAAAACTGGTTATCAAAAAGTTTAAGGTGGAGTAAGAATGGGGGAACAAGTCAAAAAGTCAAAGCGAGTCATGTCAAAAATGGGTTGTGCCTCAGAGTGCTTTTCATGAAACAGCTTTGATAATAATCAGCTATTCTAATCTCTGTATCTCACCTTGTGGTTTGACTCTATTGGGCGTTCTTACTCAGGACATTAAAAAATTTGACTTATGTGATGAAAATATAAAACGGAAAAAAAGGAATAGCTGATCATCAGCTGCCCTTCTTCTTCCAGTCCTTTCACCAGAGTGGAATATTTACATGAGTATTTATATATATTTATACTTGGGATAGATTAGGCTTATGGGAAATGTGGCTTTGATTGCACCTTCTGAACCATAGCTTGATTGCACAGGTATTTCCTAGCATAAGTAGGGCCAGATGAATAGAATTAGGCTTCAGGGGCAGGGTGACCAGTCATCCCAGTTTCCCCAGGACTGGGGCAGGGATTAGGATGTGGAGTTTTATTTTAAAACTGGGATAGTGCTGGGAAAATTGTCCTGACTTATTTGAGACTAATAGGTTTGGAAGTCAACTGACCAGACTATATATGTGTATATAAAACTGTATTGACATTGTATAAGAACTATCTGCCCACCCCACACAGCTTTGCTTGTGTTCATCAAAATAAATCAGTCTCTTTCTCACTTCTCTCCCCTGAGGTTGTTCTGTCAGATCACGTGGGGCTTATTCCATCCTGAGACCATGGCAGGGGAAGTAGGATGTATGCTATTGGCTTAACCATTTCATCTTATACAGGGAAGTAACATTAATACATTAGAACACATATCTGGCTGGGTTTCATTTGCTGGTACAAAATTACATTTTGATTTATGGTACCTTTTGATCTGAAACATACCTACTAACTAAACTTTGATCAGTGCTATGGTCTCTCAACAAAGGGAGAAAACACACTCGTAGAGGAAAATTCTCACACATCTGCTTCACATTTCCCATCTCAGGTACAAATTTAGATAATCATAAACAGAACTTTAGGAAGTATCCTCTAAGGTTGTCATGAAAACAGTGTTGAATTCAGATTCAAGAACAAGACAGCCAAGGCAGGAACAAATGTAATTGAAGACTGAAAGTGGCAGTCAGAACAAACCAAAAATTGCCCATGCATTGTTGTTGATGAGCCATGGTTCCCACTGCATTTTATTCTGCTTCCTCCATCAGTGTCTTTTATGCCCTTGAAGAACCTTTTGTGCGCAGGGTGGCTTTCTAGAAGTACTGGGTATTTTTTTGTGGAATAGAGTGTTGAAGCACTTTTTTTGGTTACCTTAGATTGCATCTTAAAATTCTTTCATGTAAATTCTAAAATACTGTTTCAGTAAAGATTTGAAGTTATCAGTTTTATCAGTAGCAATTGAGAAAATAATTGGAATATGGGCATATCATTACCATTTGTAGCTATTATCTAATTTCTGTCCTTAGGATTTATTTAATCATGGGAAAAATAATAATTAATCATGGCAAGTTAATGACAAAGTCAATTTTTCCCTCTGAAAAGAATGTTTGTTTTTGGCTTGTTTGTTGTTTTCTGAATTCACCCACTTTTGAAATTACCTTCAGAAAACGATGTGGGTCAAAGGCTTTCTGTACTTAGATGGCACAATGTGGTTATAAACTCCACAGAGAATTTACCGGAGTTCCTTGTGCACCAGCTGTGCAATCCTTTAGTATTTACTACCCAAAGTGTGGTCTGCTCTGAGACAGCATCAGCCTCCCCTGGAAACTCTTTAGAATTTTAACCCCAGGCCTAACCTCAGACCTATTAAATCAGAATTTGTATGTTAAGATGATCTCGAGGTAATTAGTAAGCACATGAATGTTTGAAAAGTGGTGCTTTAGAGAATTTGGAGGAAAATATGAAGGATGGCTCCAGTCATATTATATGAGTCTAAACAATCTGTGCTGTACTCGCAGGGCCCATCCTACCTGGAATGTCCAACCAAGACCTATATTTGCAGTGGAACACAAATCCTGCTGTAGAACAGAATTACTCCACATGTCACTGTCCCATGCTGTATGAATGTTGGTGCCACTTTTATTGCTGCAAACACATCACTACATTTGGAAGTTGACTTTTGGTCTACTCCAGCAAAATGACAGCTGCAGTCCATTTCCCAAGACTTCAACACTTTGGGCAAAGTGCATGTTTTGTTATGTTTGAAAGAGACATGTCATAAAGGAGCAGTTTGGAAGGGGGTTGGGCGCAGTTTTGTCAGAGAAGGGCCCAGTAAACCTTCAGGAAGGAAGTAGCAGTCATTAGGTAGATAATTAGGACCTTCAACACTCTTAGCAGCAAAAGATGCAATGCTTTAGAATTATGCTGGTAGATATTAAGGCAATGGCAAGCCTGCTGTGGACTGAGATTATTGAGTGAAGAATTGGAAATGAGAGGCCAGTTTCTTTTTTATCATGGAAAGTGTTTTTCTTTTGATTTATAAGTAAGTCATGCAGTGATAAGCTTTTGAAGTTATAAAAACTGAAGACTTGGAGGCATCAGCACATTTTCCTCTATTGACTTTGTTTGCTCAGAGCCTTTGTGTGTCTTCCAGGGCTACCGGTGCCACATAAGTCTGAAGGGGTCCCCTCCCCATTGCATTTTATGTGGGTGAGACCCCCTGGAGTTGTGCAATGCTGCAACTCTGATTACATTTCCTCAGTATAGACTCTAAGGAAAAAGGATATGAGCAGAGTGATTTCCTATATTCAACAGATATTATAATTAGCCTCAACCCACATGCCTGTCAGAATCATCCCTAAGACTATAAGAAATAAAGCTGTTCAGGCCACATTTTTATAAATATTGATTCAGTAGATCTGGGGAAGGATCCAGGAATTTGTATTTCTATTTGTCTCTAGGTAATTCTGATGTGCTGTCAACTCTGTGTTTAGTGTTTAGTGCTGAGGCAGATATTTTAAAAATTAAGACACTGTCTATGCCTTCAAGTATCTGCAGTTCTGCAGGAGAGCTGTATATATAAATGACACATGATACAATAATATTTTAGGCAGTGATAGAGGCAAATACAAACAGCTCTAGAATGATTGTGGCAGAGAATGGAGCCAAACTCTTACTTGGTCATGTCTTTATGTGTTTGTGTGTCTGTGCAGCTTTAAGCAAACTTGGGACCTCTGTGAGATCTTTGTTAGCTACCCTCTTCAGTGCCCTGTTCTGACTGATTTGTTGAGCTCTTGACCACTTCCCTTAGCTTCCCTTCCCTTCCCTCTCCTCACCTTCCTTCCTGTCCCTTTCCCTTCCCCAACTTCCCCTCCCCTCCCCTCCCTTCCCCTCTCCTCCCCACCTTTCTTCTTTTCCCTTTTTTTTTTTTTTGAGACAGGGTCTCACTCTGTTGCCCAGGCAGGAGTGCAATGGTGTGATCTCAGCTCACTGCAGCCTCCACCTCCCAGGCTCAAACTATTCTCTCACCTCAGCCTGCCCAGTAGCTGGGATTACAGGTGCATGCCATCATGCTCAGCTAATTTTTGTATAATTTGTAGAGATGGGGTTTCCACCATGTTGCCCAGGCTGGTCTCAAACTCCTGGACTCAAGTGATCCACCCACCTTGGTCTCCCAAAGTGCTAGGATTATAGATGTGAGCCCTTGCACTGGGCCTTTTGACCTCTTTCCACTCCTACAGATAAACAGGCTCCTCTGATCTGTCTCAGTAAACCCTGCTGTCGAGAAATGATCTACTTGTTCACACTGAGGTATATTAATAATCTTATTGTGTTCCTTTCTATGGAAATCTGTCATTTTAGTAGACTGGTTAAGACCATAGTAGGACTTGGGGAGTGGCAACCTGGGTCTGAAAGGGGTGTGTGTGTGTGTGTATGTTTGTGTGTACACATACACATAAATAGGGAGTGGGGAGTCTGAAGACTCCTTGTAATCCTGCCAGGTGGCCACCTCTTGTTACTGCATTAGAGGCTGACTGCAAAGTTTAGAAATTAAGTCAGGAAATGAGAGAGATGGATAACAACTGCTGCTAATAGCTTACAGTGGCTATTAGTTCAAAATGAAGCACTAATTCAGAGAAGTGCTGAGCAAGAGGAGAAAAGAGAATTAAAAGAAATGAAATGCCAATGAATAGTCGATCATGTCTTAATGAGCAGTAAGACTCAATGAGGTGAAAAATGTCAGCTTGCTCAAAAAGATGCTTTCTTGGTTTAAAAAATGATCAGTAGGGTACCATCATCTTATAATTTAGAAATGATTATCATATTTATATTTACTTGTGTTTTTTCACCATCAACAAATTATTGTTTCCTTGAATTCTTATGAAAATCATATTTCCCTATTGTTTTCACTTTATATATGAGTGAACTGAGGAAAGGCTATTACTCCAAGACAATCTAGATTTTGATCATCAAATGCAGCTTCTGTTTTTCTTTTTTTTTTTTTTTTGGTGTAACTTGTCCACAGTTACACCTTATGGGCAAGCTGTAGTGATAAGAAGGTTATTAACATCCTTCTCATGCAAGCTTTTCTGAAAGTAAGAAGACACACAATAGTGGAGAGTTCAGCTCTATTGCATGGGTTGCAACAAGTTTTAGAACTCAAGACCCTTTCCTTTTAGATTTCTATTCATTTTGATATATTGTTCATCTATTGCCTGATGTACAGTTTCAGGGAGGAAAGCTATTTGCTACTGGTTGATGGGATGCCGAGGATGTTGACACCTGACCTCTTGAATAGTTTTATCCTCATCACTTTACAAAAAACCACTGGATTTCTAGGCCTTAAACTTTGTTGATAACTCTCAACGAGTACATGCAGTTATTCCAGAACACTTCAAAATGTTTTTGTTTGTTTGTTTGTTTTTTATTGCATTTTAGGTTTTGGGGTACATGTGAAGAACATGCAATATTGCTGCATAGGTACACACGTGGCAGTGTGATTTGTTTTCTCCCCATGCTGTCTCTCCCCAACTCCCCACCCTCCACTGTCCCTCCCCTATATCCCCCCAACAGACCCCAGTATGTAGTGCTCCCTTCCCTGTGTCCATGTGTTCTCATTGTTCAACACCCGCCTATGAGTGAGAACATGCGATGTTTGATTTTGTGTTCTTGTGTCAGTTTGCTGAGAATAATGATTTCCAGGTTCATCCATGTCCCTACAAAGGACACAAACTCATCGTTTTTGATGGCTGCATAATATTCCATGGTGTATATGTGCCACATTTTCCCTGTCCAGTCTACCATCGATGGGCATTTGGGTTGGTTCCAGGTCTTTGCTATTGTAAACAGTGCTGCAATGAACATTTGTGTGCATGTGTCCTTATAGTAGAATGATTTATAATCCTTTGGATATATACCCAGTAATGGGATTGCTGGGTCAAATGGAATTTCTATTTCTAGGTCCTTGAGGAATCGCCACACTGTCTTCCACAATGGTTGAACTAGTTTACGCTCCCGCCAACAGTGTAAAAGTGTTCCTATTTCTCCACATCCTCTCCAGCATCTGTTGTCTCTAGATTTTTTAATGATTGCCATTCTAACTGGTGTGAGATGGTATCTCAATGTAGTTTTGATTTGCATTTCTCTAATGACCAGTGATGATGAGCATTTTTTCATATGTTTATTGGCCTCATGTATGTCTTCTTTGTAAAGTGTCTGTTCATATCCTTTGCCCACTTTTGAATATGCTTGTTTGTTTTTTTCTTGTAAATCTGTTTTAGTTCTTTGTAAATTCTGGATATCAGCCCTTTGTCAGATGGGTAGACTGAAAAAATTTTTTCTCATTCTATTGGTTGTCGATTCACTCTAATGACTGTTTCTTTTGCTGTGCAAAAGCTGTGGAGTTTGATTAGGTCCCATTTGTCTATTTTGGCTTTTGTTGCCAATGCTTTTGGCGTTTTGGTCATGAAGTCCTTGCCTACACCTATGTCCTGAATGGTTTTGCCTAGATTTTCCTCTAGGGTTTTTATGGTGTTAGGTCCTATGTTTAAGTCTTTAATCCATCTGGAGTTAATTTTAGTGTAAAGTGTCAGGAAGCGGTCCAGTTTCTGCTTTCTGCACATGGCTAGCCAGTTTTCCCAACATGATTTATTAAACAGGGAATCCTTTCCCCATTGCTTGTTTTTGTCAGGTTTGTCAAAGATCGGATGGTTGTAGATCTGTTATGTTGCCTCTGAGGAGTCTGTTCTGTTCCATTGGTCTATATCTCTGTTTTGGTACCAGTATCATGCTGTTTTGATTACTGTAGCCTTGTAGTATAGTTTGAAGTCCAATAGTGTGATGCCTCCCACTTTGTTTTTTTTT